>JAGPOY010000447.1:0-23883 GCA_018983105.1 Silene uniflora | reverse complement strand
GTTATATACTATTATAATATAACGTGAAAAGATCGTCCGTTGCTGATAGGAGTAATGACGTTATGTAACCTAATTGATCACCAGGTCTTTACATGTAGAAAGCTTAAGCTCATGGTTGGCATCTGCAAGTCTGTTTCCATAATATGGTTACAGCGTCGGCTTTCTGGTCATCTAATATATGGGTACACCTCCTTACTAAAACTAGTTTAAGAAGCTTCCTTTATTTGTCAGTTTTCAGTATATGAGAGTGTTAGGTTTTAGACACATAAGCGTCTTATTGTTACCAGAGGAATGCTTGTGTAACAAGATGAACTTACATTATCTCCTCTAAGGTGCCTCAAAGGACGAGCCATAGCTGAATACTCTCCCTTCAACAATGCCTTGCTAACAAGAAAATCCTTTATCCGATCCATTATCTCATCAATAAGAGAACTGTTTGGAGGTAAATTCTTAAGAATAACCTGCCAGCATTGTACATAAATCTCAGACTACTGCAGTCGAATAAACTTTCTGGCTGAATGGATAATGAAACACTAAAAAATGGGCCATGGGCCTGCTTTCGAGAGACGATTTAAGCATCACGCAAGTCACGGGAATTGGTCATCAGATAAGATGAAGGCAAAGAGATTAGAGAATTACTCAATCAACCTGTATCATTATTATATACTCTCAAAAGTTGCTCAGTCATCCCATCAAAACTATAAGATGTAAATGCATTGTACACACACACGAACCAAAGAGAAAGGAGGAGAAGAAGAAACCTGGTCATCGATGACTCTGACTCTCAGATATTCCTGCTTATAAATTGCATCTAACATAGCTTGTAAGTATCCTTCAATATATAACTGCAAAACAGGAGGGTTTAAATGGTCAGTAAGAGAAAGGAGCTGGTCCAGAATATGTGACGCTTTCAAGAGATATAAACAAATACACACATATGCTTCTCTAAATAGAGATTACTAGATTAGACACTCATACTCCCTCTGTAATGAGGTTATGTTCCCATATTTCTTTTTGATGTGTATAGTTACGAAGTTCCCACTTCTTTTCTTTCGATATCGTGCAAGATTCAATAATTTGGTACTTCTTAAATATATACTCTCAACTAATCCCACCTGTACCAAAGCAATTATAGTATTTGTATTTTCGATGTATAGTTATGTATTTCAACTCCTTAAAATCATACTCCCACCCTTTTACAAATACCTTTCACTTTCATGTTTATTCAAGGTTTAAGTAGGATTAGAAACATCAATACTTGTGTTTTAGTGAAATTTTTCACTCTTTTAGGACAAATATAGTACAGTGTTCCTTGAGCTGTGAAAAAACAGAACAAAAATACAAGAATCCATATTTCTAACACGTTTGCTAAACTCTTGCACGATATAAAATATGAAAGATATATGTGAAAAGGAGGGATAATTTTGGTATTTTGGAAAGTTAACGGAAAGTATATTTAACGGAAAATTAACATTGTTACTTGGGACCATTTTGAGAAAATACCTCGAAACTTACGATTACTAGGAGGATAATTTGGCCTTCTCATTTCTCCCACCCATCAAGAGAGACACGTAGAAAACCCAAAAAAAAAAACAAGAAATTGCCAAAAGTGTTCCGGTGGACCACCAGGCGCCCCCCAAAAACTGACTGACGACGAAGAGATCAGGAAGGGGGCGTTGGCGACGATGGTAGGCGGCCGTTCGTAGGTGTTGAGGGAGGGAGAACGGAAGGGGATTCGGTGCTTGGGTGGCTGGGGAGAAGGGGGTGTTGGTCGACAACGCAGGGTGGTCGGAGGTGGGGGATTGGTGGTCATGGACTGGTTGTCACGGATGCCGGATGGTGTTATGCTGCTTGCCAATGATTTATGAACAAGTTGGTTTGACAATGCAAGTTACTCGCATTCCTTCTGTACATAAAACATGACATCCCTTTTCTCATCATCAATCTTACACATAAACAGCAATTGATGAATAAAGCAGCATGTGCTCATTGATAAATGGTCATTTCAATTGTTTTAGTAAATCTTGTCAATTGATCAAAAACAATTGTTTTAGTCAATCTTGTCAATTGACCAACCTCCAGATCTGGCGCCTAGACACCCTATCTCTCCTCCCTTCACCCCCTTTGGCTAACCCTGCCTTATTCTCCCCGGCCGACGCAACAAAATCAGTCCTGCTAAATCCTCTCTCCGAAACACATCATCGACTGACACGGCGCCACCTGCATTTGACCTGCCCAAATCTCCTCCAGCCTTTGCCTCCCCTGACTAAACCACCTTTGTCCACCACTGCTGAGAATAAACCACTCATTCCATCTCTCTGGTCAACGACCTCTCAGAGACACCCGTCTTGCTGACGGTGGGGGTGGAGGTGGGTGAAGGAATATAGCAAATGATTAATAAAAAAACTTTAGTTTAAATTTGTCCTGCATGCCCCTTTTATTATACAATGCTCTCTCCTTATACGACATGTCAAAAGGAAATGGGAACAACTTGCTATTACGAAGGGACTATATAGTATATACTCCTATATGACATCACAACCAATACATAAATCACTTGCACCACTAGTCTAAAGACAGTGTACAAGTCCATGCTTATTGAGATTTACCTCATCAATTCCTGGACTACGATCAAGCTTGATTTTTCTGTCAGGCCCTCCTTCCAAGAATGCTGTTCCCAGAACTGACGGTTCCATGGCTAATTTAAGTACTCCATAATGAAAACCTGTTACCTATAGATAAATGAAGGTTCAGATGTTACAGTAGCTGGCATGACATGAGTTAGTTATATACAAAGAAGAGAACCTAACAAGCATTGGAAGGTTAAAATACCATTCCATTGAGGCCACTATTTTCAGCACCCCTGACTACTGAGTCTGTGACTTCAGTCACTGCAGCAAAAAGTATGTTGGATCCTGCATTTTTTAACTGAAAAAAAGCTTATGATCAGAAGCTGTAGATAGAAAGGGAGTACGAAGTTTAAAAATGGAAACTCACAGTTTTGCCAAGATCACCAAAATACCGCCTTGTCCCTGAGATGCCTTTATTTTCAATGGATTTGCTGATTAACTTAAATGTCCCTGTCTCAGAAGTCAAGAAATAAGAAACATGCTTCATAGAGTTGGTGTTAGAAATGACGATATATTATGGTAATAACTAATAAGATCAGCGAAAGACCGCTGTTCTTTCCTCTAAATCATGCAAGAATCAGACTCTATCATTGCAAGCATAAGTCATAGCTGCTAGAAGGTGATTTCAGTTCATGCTTGATTTATTACAATCATTCTAATTGTCAGTTTAATTTCACAAAAGAAAAAATGAATGATGAAAAGCACCAACCACATATCAAACGACTATACATCAACTACGTAATGGATTCATCAATAGAAAAGTGCATCCAATGCCATAAAAAAGTGACAAAGAGGGACTAGGTACCTAGGGTGAGACCTCGAACATTAAACAAGCTGCTGGAAGGATCAAAGAAAACATCCAAAGAGGAGGAGGCTAAATCATCGAAAACTGATGCAAAAGCTGGCGGAAGTAATCGGCTTCCCTTCGCAATATAGATAGCTCGCATAGCATACCTAAAAGATAACTTTTTACTTTATATACGCAAAGAGTAGCACAGCATAAGGTAGCAGCAACCAATAATTAGACTTACCATGAATAGTGTCGTCCACATCTCAAAAGCAGCTCACGAGTTGTTACCAAAGCATGAGTGACCAAGACCCCGTTAAGTTCCACCACGAGATTCTTCACAGGCGGAATCTGTCGCATACAAATGATCAAGAATGAGAGAAGTAAAATGATAAAAATTACATACGACCTGTCAATCTTTTAGAGAAAGTTTCAAGTAAGACAATCTTTTCTTAAGCATGGTTTTTAATTGCCGTAACACTCGCGATAACGGTCTGCGGTCGCGGTCACGGTCACATGTCGTGGATCGTACTTGACTTGGCCGTCAGTGCCCTAGTTGAGGTTATCGAAGCGATATCTAGTTTTAATAGCTTTTGTTATCGTCTATGGTCTATTTCCTATCATGCTAAGAATGAATCTATTTAGAAGATTAATTTGACCAACATTTTAATCCTTTCTTAACAAAATACCCGTACAAGTAATAACTATGTCATCTTGGGCCTTTCGCGTATCGTATTGGACCGAGTTTGCCAACTCACGTTACAAATCAGCCGTCTCGGCCAATTTTTTCCTTTTTTATTTTTTTTTTGAAAAGAAAGGATCAATTCATTAATAAATAGTCATACGACATCTACAACATGTGTCAAATTTGACCGGAATTCCGGATACAAATCGATTAAAATCAAATAAAATCTCGTTCAAAGAAAGATCTGTAAACTTGAATATACATGATGGTAAGTTTTTGAAGTGAGATTCAAATTGGAAATTTAAAAGCTCTCTCTCAACTTTTGAATTCTCACCACATTGTCACTATAGGGGCCAGGTTGGTCTTGGCCAAAACATTGCCAGTTACTAATCAAATAACTTAATTAATCACCACTTTACCTTGATAACACTGTGTAACAAAGACCTCAATGTCTCTTGTCCTGAGCTATAACTTGAGTAAGAGTCCTCCGGAAGAAAGCTCGCAATGATCTCAACATAAGGAAAAAGAAAAAAGATACAGAAAATGTACATATAAGTTCAGACTTCAGATCCACATATAAACTATGATATTACTCATATTAATTCATACAGGAAGGTTATAAATAACAAACCACACCTTAACTGGGTGGACCTCAAAATGGTCAAAGTAATACTGTTGACTCTGGGTATTTGTACTAAGAGATGTTCTCCAAAATGGTACGATTTTCATCAAGGTCTCCTCATCAAGGTTTAGATCAATTGGCTGCGCAGAACCAAAGTGGTCAATAAACAAACTATGACAATTGTATTGATGAAGAAATAAGAGTGAATAAGAAAGGTGCGTTCCAGTAGCTAGCAAGTATGCCTTCCTTACCTGCAGAAGAATTGATGAATATTTCACTTCTCGGACTGTAGAGCTAGTCGAATATAAAACGAAGACAACAAACAATATGGAGTCATCTGCATCATAGACGGAAGTAAAATGTCTCCTCAGCATAGCTGCATAGGGAGCTCCGGCCCATTTTTCGTCCACACTCAGTGACTGTCAGCACAGAAAATATAAATGAATGAGTAATATGAACACCCACGAAAAAAGCACAAGCTTATACTGGGTCTGAGAGATGGCAAAATTAGCAAGGCATTGTGGGACGAAGAACAAAAAGGAGAAAGAATCAATTTACCTGTACCCTACACTGGTTGTACTTCCGTTCATCAAGGATGATAGAATCAAGACTGATATTCACTAATCTTCCAATTATAATTGGCGTGTAAGTTGACATATCACTGGAGTCTGCATCCTCGGCTACATCCTACAAAAAATTACAAGGAACGCTACAGGTTATTATATTCCAAATAAAGAGGCTTATATAAAAAAGAGAACTAGAAACAAGAACACAAGCTGAAAATTACCGATTTTCACAGAAGATACTAACACAAATAATACAATAATGAATAACCTGGTGCATAAACAACCAAATTTCATTCCAAGTAAAGCATTCCTATGGAACAGATGATCACAGGATTCCAAAGGTACTCACAAATGAAAGAATGTATTCTGTGTCTCTCATAAATTCTGCTCTAGAGTTGCTTGAGGTAGTACATTAAAAAGTCTAGGAGTCTGATACAAGTCGATCGAAATAAGAGTAATTATCATGTCCATTAAGTAATATATCAGTGCTACACAGTCAGCACACAAACCAACAATTTCAGTTGTATGTGAAGTGTTACTCATAATGGCCAGTCATAACTCACAGTCAGTAGCTTCATTAATAATAAAAAAAATTGTACTGACTTCACTCACCCGCTTGAAACGCTCAAGTAAACGGATGGCAAAATAAGAAACTCTCAACTGAACCATCTTGCTTGAATGGAAGTTCTTGCCTCCTACATGACTACCAGGCCAATGACAAATGCGCAACACACGAGTAAGACCATCGGCATGGACTTCATACCCCAACTTTTCCACGTTGATACCCTTCATCGGAACATTTGTTCCTCTGTAGATGTGGCTATATGATGGTAACATAGAAGCTTGCTCCCTCTGTTGCCGGCTCCGGAGAAAAGGTTTCCAAGGCCGCAATTTATCCAGGCTGATTTCACGTAGCATCTCAACACCTAGAACGTAGAGATAAGCAAGAAATGTCAAATACTTAAGATAAAAATTGTATCGAGAATTGTATCGAAGGACTGGTACTTCACAAGAGAAAGAAGCGCAGCCACTTTAATGATCCATTTTGCTTTATGACATTATAAACCAGAACAAAAGAGTAATGAGTCTTTGACTACGATGATATCAACTACAAGTAAATTCAGGGAGGAGGAAATTACCATTAATTTTAACCACCAGTTTACGTGGTCGGGTCAAGTCATCCCAGACATAATAGACACTTCCTCTTGATGCGAGAGTCTCTGGCTCAAATGTGTCCTGGAAGCTTCACGTAGTCAGAAAAGAACACAGCATCATGGATGCTTCAAAAAATAATGGTAGGTGTAGGCGAGAGAAAACCTTTTGGTAGTAATTGATAGAAGCGTCGCACAAATGATTTTCGATGCGGTAAGGCAAGGAGATATCAGGTGGTTTATAAAAATTCAAAACAAATGTGGAAGTCTCCTCAACCACATGAACAGCCCCATATTCCCAGGTCGTATCATCTTCTCTTGTTGAATGAGCTGACTGATGCACAGAAGAGTCAACAGATCTTTTGAATTTTACGAAAAAACGTCCAAGTGAAGCAACACAAACTGGACCTGACCACCCCAACATACTCTCGTTTGGTCTAAATTGCACAAACATTGAGAAATCATCATCCGAAACCTTATGCTTTCGCAGTAGTTTGTCAAAAACAGTGATATCCCGTTTATCACCAGATCCAACCCTGAGAGATAATGTTTTCTTCTGTTTGCTGCTGATGTTTAGTGTCTCCACCAAGTCATCCTTCCCAAAAAACAACAATTAAATGAGCTATATATTAGATCTGAAGACAGATAAAGAAGAAAACCTGCAAATGGACCATAAGCATACCTCTAAGAAACATTGTCGGACAAAAATCCGTTCTGCTGATTCATTTGATACTATGTATCGTGGCACCAGAGAAACCACTTGTGCAGGCACATTAAATTGATTCGTTAATGGCCCCAAAGATATACCCAACTTGACCGATTGTACAAATCCAGATCCTTGTAATTTAGTAAAACTCATCTCTGACCGTCCTGAAAGTGCATCTAAGTCCAAGGTTGATTCAGAGGATTCTTCATCAAATAATGTCATGGACACCATACTTGATCTGCCAAAAAGAATACACGGCAGAGCTCATTTTCGTTCCATTCATTTCCTACTTTTTTCCCATCTTGAGTTTTTTACGAAGCGGTGAAGCAAAGTCATTCAACGAACTAAATTAACGCGACTATGGAGGAGAAAAAAAAAACAGAGCGACATCTTACTTCATGTACCAGGATCTGATGGACTTCGGAGGCAAAAAGGACCCAAGATGTGGAGGAGTGGTGGTGGAATGCCTATCAGTCTGATCCCTGCATTTTATCACTGTATGTAATGAAGTTCCAAGTCAAACAAACCAGTATTGACAAAAAAAAATTGTTGCCAGCATATCACTTACCGTGGCAAAGGTTTCAGGTTAGTTGTAGAGCATAAAAGAGGACATTCATAATCATTCCTTAATGAGTATCGTGTAAAAACAATGGCCTGCAACATCACATTATTTAGCACAAAATAATTACCATTTCTTATATAGATTACTCATCCTTAAAACTCTATCACCAAATCAAAGCCACAATACATAAATAATGAGAATGCGGCAATTGTGTATTCTAGCACTATTACCTCCAGCATACCCTTCTCACTACGAGCTAATCTTAAGCAAGCAAAGTATTGTCCTCGGCAAAAATCCAGATCAATATCCAGAAATTGGATCCCATCCTTTTTTTTATTCAACTTTTTGAGCCATTGCCCACAGTTCACAGGCTTGCAGCTAGATCCAAACATCGTTAGCGTAATAGTGAAAAATATAACAGCAGGATTTGCATACAAATTAACGGTCAATCCAGATGGAATTGTTGCCTGATTAATGTTCAGTAAGCCATCGGCAGATGAGTTTTCTGTATCAAAGAAGGATGTCGTTAGAGAACGAACAAGCTCCAAATATACTTAACATCCACTAGTAGTTAACCATACCTGCTTCAGAAAGAAGTACGTTGATATCTGATTCCAGTAGATTGGATACTCGCACAGTTGGAAGGAGGATAATTTCCTTCTGCTCTTGGAATGCAATTGGTGAAATCTTACTTTTAAGATGGTCATTTGGTTGCATAATTGGCACCTCTCTTACAATTCTCTGAACCAAAAAGTGCATATTGGCCACATGGGCATTTCCAGAATTTACTAAACAGCCAGTTGTACTGAAGTTATATTTCCTCAAGTCTACAGATAAAGCTTTTCGAAATTGATAGCTAAATTTGTCAATGACACCAGACAAACGAACAGCCTTTCCACCTTCAAGATTGTCTGACCAGTCTACTGAAGTAGAACTACAGGAATGTTTTGTCAACTCTTTTATCTCAGGTCGAAATGAGAAGACAAAGTTACCTGCATCTCATCAACAGACAGATGCGTTTTTTCAGAATATTTCCAACCGCCTAATTTTTTTAAGAGAGCATCATGAACAAACTTTAAGTGGACTCATCAGGAATGAAATTTTGAAGTATGCCAAACGTATAACTTCAAACACGTTCAGGCGTCATTACTCATGTGAAACTGGAAAACCGCAGGGTCAAGAAACTTAGAGAGTTCGGTGAAACTAGGAAGTTAACATTTTATCTTTGTTCTTGGATAACGGTGAAATTCACAACCGCAACCTTTAGTGCGCATTAGGTAAACCCCAGTGCAAACCATGTACACCAAGTTAGCCATCTTTTTTTATAACTTATAAGGGTCACACTCACTAAATCAAGAGCGATAATCCCAGGTCAAATAGCTCCCACAACCAGAGACACACAATTTATGCATTCAAGTCTAACTACGTGAGCCAATCCAGGAGGCCAAAATTGAAAGAAAAAAACAAAAAAAGGATAAAAGTTAACACAATTCTTAACAACTCCCCTGGTTCCCATCATCACTTCATCCATAGGAACAATGGGAAAACTTATTCAAGTATAAAAGAAGCTTGCAAAGAATCAACCTCAGGACCTCATGTTTACATTATAGCGCGTCTACCATTGAGCAAGGCCCAAGAGTCAATTAGTAACATTTTAGCTTTGTACAGGACAGATGTACTATACAGCTATCAACAAAATCAGCTCAAATGGACACCACACAGCATAACATGCTACAAAGACTTCAACAGCAATCACAATTACGTCTTGCCACACATCCAAGAAGAAGTCATGTGCAGTATGCACTACGTACGACAAAGTAGAAATAAATAGAGAAAAGGAAGAAATTGCAGCCACCAGTTTATAGCTTCATAATATCGAAAAGAGAAAAAACATAGAGGAATTAAATTAGTACATATCAAAGCATACCAACGCCTAATGACCGCAGTGCTTTCTTTGGCCCACCAACCAAACTTATTGCATCAAATGCCGCTACACAGTCATCAACAGTGTCACCATCTTTGAGCAGTACAGATGCAGATTCAACTTCTGTTGAACCAGCTCTTTGAATACGCAGTTCCACAGAAAAGCCAGTTTGGTTATGAATTCTTAACAAAGGGGAGATAGTAAGTGACAATCCTTCCTGTATATGTCATAAATATGAGTTATTATTGGTAGGCACATCTATACCCTGCAGCATATAGTATAAAAAATTCTAGCTACATACTCGTACCTCAACATTCTTTGAAATGTCAAAAACAATAAATGGCCCTGGATGGGTTTGAGTATCTGTCAAGCCAAATGACAGCCAATTTTAAGAAACCATACGAGTTCAACTGTGGCAGATTTGAAGTTGCGAACATCTATATAGAAGCATCAAGATGTTATGAGCTACTCAAGCTCTACTACTGGATTACTACAATTGGAGTGTCGAACTGCCAGTTAAATTCATGCATGGAGATACAATTGTTTCAGAGGTCATAAACGACAGTCATCTAACCTTTATGAAAGCAGATGTTTTGTTTTTCGTTTAGGGGGGAGGGTGGGGGGTTGGGGGTGGAGCGGCGCTCCTGACAGGGATGGGTTAAACACATAAACATATGTACAAACTGCAGGGGATATTTGCTAAAGAGTAATGCTGAACAGGATGCTAGAAATATAAGAATAAACTAAATTGTCTAGCATTAACATTAGAGAAAGAAAGGACGTGTTTCAAATTTCCGCTAAAATAATAACTGTAACCCAATCAATGGAAAGCGGCAAAACTGAATTGAATTGTAGGAGTAAGAACCACATGCTGTAAACTAAATACATGTTCCATTCAGATCATCTATAAGAGCTTGACAGAAAGAAACTGAACAGCTCTTCAGAATTATAAGTTGCTCATTTTACAGCTGAATATAAAAATATGTAAAATTTTCAAAGGGCATGTGAGTTTAAAGTTGGATTATTTCCAGTTATTGTTCACCTTACATCACCTGACTAAGGAACATGAAAGAGTAGTTAAAAACCCTAACGCATGTTACATCAAGATAACATATTAAACACTTACCTTGTAACGACTTAATACGGGTTCTCCAAGCAAAAACTTGTGTTTTTACAAGAGGCACGCGAATTGAAGAAGTTGAAGACGTTCCAGGAATTTCAAGATAAACCATCGCGCATGATGCCTCCAGAGGCTGATCTACAAGGTGCCTAGAATGAAGATCATTTTAAGAACTACAGTAATACTAAGGCATGCACGTCAAGTGGGAGCAGTGGCATATATAATTATCTTATAATTTAATTTATACACACATGAAGTACAGGAAAATGACCAATTGTCCAACTTCCACAACCAAGTTATGAGGCACCGGTTATATTGGCCATCGCGTAGGATTGTTCACAATGGGGCTACAGAGCAGAAACCTCTTATAGTCTTACGCCTTACAAATTACAAGAGGACAACGACTCTCGACAAAACAAGGCAGATTTGAGTAAGGCTTCTATGATAACAACCTTTTTCTTGGTAAAACTGCTTTCTCCATAGTTTTTAAGATGACCACATGCTTAATATTCCATCCCCAAAGGCCATAACAACAACATTACCCCCATGAGGGCTCCCGCAAATTGCAAGGATAACGCGGGCCGGATGTACACAGCCTTACCCCAGTGTCAGCAAAACAAAGAGGGTGTTTCCGAACGATCCAAGATGAAAGTGCGTCAAGAATTGCATCGAAGGACTGCTACTTCACAATAGAAAGAAGTGCAGCCACTTTAGTGAGCCATTTTGCTTTATTTCATCGTAATCCAGAACCAAAGAGTAATGAGTCTTTGGCTCATTCATGTTTATGTTTAATAATGGGACAACAAACTAACATAAACACTCGTGTTCCACTAGATTAATTCCAAAATAAGCATCATTCCACATACAAAATGGAGCCTCCCAGCTCTCTCTTTCTTTGGAAGAAGTTTCACTAGAAAAAAAATACTCCCTCCGTCCGGGTGACAAGTTATCTACTGCTTTTGGACCAAAGACCAAGGACAAGTTAGATTAAGTAAAAAACAACAATTATTAAAATTTATCTGCCACTGGCAATGTACTATCAGAAATGAAAGAGTGAAGGAGGAGGGGTAATTGTCATTGTGCAATGAATAAGTTAGCATCATATAGAAATAGATAACTATTCGCTAATACACCTTAAAATGAAAATAGATAACTTCTCACTTGGGCGGAGCGAGTGCAAATTATCTAAGTCTCTAGTGCTAAGCACAAAGTTGAAAATGAAGACACCTCAAGAAAAAGGAGAAACCTTAGGAAAAAGTCAGCTGACAGATTCCTTCCCACTCTCGCAGGTTGCGAATTGTCAAAATGGCAAAGAAGGTCGACGTCCAATTGATTTGCCACCTGCAAACCATTTCAATCGATGAAAACAAATCCACAAGCACCGATATTATACTTGCCATTGTTTGCAGTTGCATAAAAGTATAAAACGTTCGATGACCTTGCAGCAATTGGCCAGAATGGAAGAACTTTTCACAGCAAAAGGTCCAGCCAAATCAAGTTTCCCAATTAGATACAGTAGTATGTCCAATGAAAGCTCTGTCAATGATAAATCCAGCTAACAAAAGGCAAGAAAAGTTAGTACAAGATATGAGAGACATAGGCCCCGAAAAAAAACCACAGAAAATTGCTCATTTGCCGCTCAAGTGATAAATTGTAGTCTGATTATTTCTAACCTCCTGCAGTCTAACATAAAGGCGAGAGTGCATTCCATGACTAGATTTTTCTTCAACGGTAGAATGAGCTGTTGATCGCCAATACATACAGATTTCAATGGGCTGAGTAAGTTCTTTCCTGTATATTAGCAGACAAAAAGTAAGCACAAATAACATAAGCTGATTGTCGTATTAAAGAGATTTTTTTTGTCGAACACACTAAACACTTGCCAAATAAAATTGAATGCGTCGAAGTAATAAAGCATAGTTGTGAAGGTGCTTATCAATCTGGTTTTCTGAGGAAGGACTTGAACAGTTAGCTCAGTATCATCAGTGGTTACTTGAAGAAGGGGTATATTGTCCCTGGCATCTGACAGTTCATGGACAACAGTCAAGGACACCTTCTCAACTGTCAAACTTATACAAGGGACTGTATGAATTTGGTCTGGTATACTTTGAGCTTCCATGGCCGAAGGACTTTCAGATGGCAATATAACATGAGTCAAAGAAAGGCCAGAGAAAATCTTGAACTTGAAAAGATTTCCAGGCTTTTTAACAAACTCAAAAGCGCCATGAATGAAAGCAGCAGCACAATCACTCTTCTTATTGACAAGATAGAAGGTGTTTCTAGTCAAGTAACTTAGAGGGCGCAGATCAGTATCATCCTGATAACCCTCGTGCTTATGAGAAGCGATTTTCCAAAGCGCACAAGCACTGTCATTGCTGCTGGAGATGTCAATAAAACTTGAAGGTGCGGAATAATTCAAACGCAATGGATCCCCAGAAGCAGTCTTAGCAGACAGAGACTCCAACGAGAACCAAGGTGTTGAAAACATCCATCTCTTTTGTTTCTGCCACTTAACCTGATTATGCAGAGGGACAAGAGGGTCAAAGAAAAAAAAAAATGTTTAACACACAAAAAGATGTCAATTGCCAAGAAGTCATTTTATTAAAAATAAAATAAATCAAATCATCTTGTTCAGCACTAAACCCAGTTTGTATAAGAGGGTCTTAACTCCTAACCTACGCACATATGAACGGGCAATTGAACGTATCCGACTTATACTTTGGAACGAAACTGGGGCGTGCAACCTTTGAACTCTTATACAAATTGACAACAACAATACCCCACTACCTCAAAGGTTGCCATGCCATCTAAATCAAGGTAAGGGGGGTTAATTGTAGCAACAATTCCTTGCAAGAGCGGATTTTTCCAGGTGACTGACAAGCAGTGCAGATACTTTAATGAAACATTTTGCTTTATTACAACATACAAAAAAGCCAAGTGATAGTAATCTTTGACTGCATAGCAAAAGCAAAAAAGAAGTTAAATAACAAACATTTATAGTCATCTTTTTAATTATTACAGAAGAGAGAAAATATACTAAACTTTCTCAACGCTATCAAATCAATCACCCTGTTTCTTCTAATATGCATCTGAAACTTGAGAAGAGAAGGCATGATTGACATTGAATTATAGACCAACGATGGCACAATAGAAATTCCAGCAGGTTAACTTTTTCAGATATGTATTTCTGCTGTATAATCGTAATCGTATGGTAATGCTCCACCGTCCACCCAGTTTTTTTTTTACCAATTCATTTGTGAAATATCTTCCCAACTGTGTCTGCCATCTTCAAGAAAATGACATCTGAGGTGACATTTCTACTGGAGCATATTTGGCAGTCTTTAATTAATAGTCCCCAATAGGCTGTTGTTGCTATAACAACACAGTGGTGATTCAGCTTCAGTAGAAGCAAGAACATCTCTCTATAATGTTGTTCCTCAATAAAGACTACTTGGGATGCACAAAGTTGATAAAAAACCCCTAGTTCGAGCCCTCCGCCGAAGTCCTCAGAGGCAACCAACACTAGCTTGATCTTAACTTCTGAAGCTCCTGCTAGAAGGCAGAACTGATACAGAAGAAATCTAACTCTAATTGTTACGAAAGAATAAACCATTTTGTTTTGAAGTAAGATAGGCACTGCTCAAAGCAGTGACTTCAAACATGTTGCCATTTTTTACCCTGCTGATGACTGGACTAAAAATTTTCGGATTTGACTAGGTGATTCTAGAATCTAGAGTTTGCTTGGAAAATTTTCATGGATGACACTATGATTAAGATGCCTACTGTTGAATCCAAAATATATCTGGCTATATAGTAGAAAATAATACCAGGGCAAGGGCGCAAGAGCGCAGTACATGGCTCTGGGAAACTCCTCGCAAAATAATTGTCAGAAAACCCTTCCTAACACACAAAGGATTTTTTTTTTTTTTTTTGGGTTCAAATGAGCGCACTATGTAGCGGGTACCTCATGGTTGAAGTAAGAGAGCTCTTACCACTTGAGGTAACTCTTGTTCGTACAGAAAGGATATATAATGTGTGGCCTAAGTTGCTGTTGCTAAAATAAGCCCATAAGAGGCTAAGAGCTAAGACAGTTGACCAATTTAGGCTGGAAAGTAACTTTACAAGAAACGTTTGTCACTCAACCATGGGAATTGTACTTCACAAATCTTATGAACATTCAAAATCTAATTTCAAAGCAGTGATATGCATACCCTGAAAAGAGCCCCCCTACCAACAGCAGAATAGTGAACTGCACCAGCCACCCGATACTTGTTTTCAACATTTTCAACAGATACATACATGTGCTGATGGGCATCCTGAATGGCTACAATAGCTCCTATGATAACATGAAAAATTATTAAGCATAAATCGTGGTAAAATAAGCAGAAGACATGTTCACAGTAAAACAATAGTCTGCCTCGATTACCCTCTGGAAGCGCTGTTTCCAAATCATTTTCAAATATCTGGTCAGCTGATGACCAAGTTTTCTCTAGCACATTATTAGCATCGTCCTTCCCGGAAACCTCAGACAAGGATTCAATAACAGCCATAAGAATCTGCCCAGTAAACCATTGTGGAAATTATTGTAGGGAAAGTGGAAATTTTATCCAAACAAACCCAGATATTGACTAAATAATTTAACTACAACATTAAAGGTCACCAGAAGGAGGAAAAAGAAAAACAAAGATATGAACCTCACCTTTATCTCAGACAGCGAGATTGTCAAATTTAAACCTGAAATGGAACCGCGGCCAACCCATCCCTGGGTCAGACAACTTTGATTATCCTCAAAACCTGAAAAAAGCTTCTCCGCTGAAATAGAAGTAGTCAATCGGTCCAAGATTGAGTTTTTGCTTGTTTGAACAGTCGGAGGTAAAGAATCAATAGCAGAAGAGCCATCCATAGAAAGAGGTGGCTTTGAGGAACTTGCATCTTCAGACAAGGCGAGCACCTTTTCTTTTAACAGAATTGTTCCTGAAGAGCTATCCCGATTGGACAATAATGGCTTAGAACTTGATCCTACAGAAGAAAAATGTGGCATCTGATTGTTTCTTTCTCTTCCTTTTACACCATAGTAAAGGTTCTGAGAAAGAATCTCTAGATGTGAAAGATTAAATAAAAACTTCTGCTTCCTGTCCTTCGACCGCAACTTTGAGATGAAATTAACCCTCCCTATGATTTGCCTGAGCAAACCTGCGAAAAATCAAAATCAAAATTTTTAGTTTGTGCAAGATTATCTTTTAGTTGTTATAAGAGAAAAAAAATAGTATTCAGCTAGGTGATAAAAAAGATGCAATATTTAAAAAATAAAAATAAAAGAACATAAAACTACCAGAATCGTCCTGTGATAGAAGTGCAAGTGAAAAGTGTGACAGATCTATCCTACAAGCTTCCAAAAGTTCCCATTTGACAGTATAAGCTGGTGAAGAGTTTGCTTGTGCCGGCTCTTCAGAATGCTCTATACCAACCGACTCATTAACAGAAGGTTCAGCCATCCTTCTGCTCTTTCTATGTGAATGCTCCATAGACAACAAAGTCTTGATGAAATTAAGGTACGATCTGAGACAGTGTGAAAATCTTACCAGAACCAACACATCAATTACAATTAGACCACCCTGACAAGAAGTAATAAAAAGTTGTCATATCCTAGATAGAAAATTTAAAACATCAACCAAACTGCATATAATCAAACAAACTGACGAATACTAAGTAAATGCATGATGGTGTATATGTATTCCATTTATCTTCTAATTTATTTTTATTTTCACAGCTCTTAATCTCATACTAATCTATTGTTTCTAGAATATTTTCACTTTACGTAAGATTTTTAAAACGCAAGTGGTTTTCAAGAAGAAAGGGGAAAACTAATGGTTAACTCTAAGTCTCTAACAGACCAAGTGATGGAAGCTAGAGGTAGTTAGCAGAAAGGTCACTTTTGATTCACCTTTTGAGTCCATCTGAAACGCCTGAGTTGGTTCATATAACAAAAGTATGAGATATACTTTGGAGAAAAAAGGCAATACCTTTAGGTTACTCTAGATATTTTTCGCATCTAATAGCTTTTTAATTAAACTTGGCAAGCATTTACATTTTCTGAATAAAAAGCATACTAAACGATAACAACTTCATATCATATTCAATTTAGAAGGTTCGGACCTGGATCTCCATAAGAAAACTCTGAAATTCTCCTCCAACTGAAACTGATAACTGGAGATTATCTACCACGTTCGAATCAAGAACATCATTTTTAACAGAGACTGATCCCACAAAAATAACGCCAATAGTGATATTTAGTATCAGCCAATAACTTAGTGCCACATCTGATACATCAGACTCAACACCATCATCTATACTGTGATCGAAATTTGGCAATCGACTATTGGCCATCAGGGGATGACCAGCGACCAAGTCTTTGGGATTATTATTAGATGTTGCACTATAAGCTTCATTCATTGATTTTGAGTCGTGTACGCAATCCAGCAACAGAATAAATGAACAGCTAGAAAGGGAGGCTTCATACAAACAATCAACAGAATGCAAAATCACATCCTTGGTTCCAGAAATATCAGTGTTCCCAGTTTGATCGTTGTGTTTGAATAGAACAGCACGAAATCCACCAACATTAGCATCTATCTCTATCTTTGCTTCCCCAACAAAAATATTTAAGCCTGATCTCTGAACAGAAAGCCCAATTCCAGTAGAAGATGGTTCTGCTAATTCCCGCATCTGAAAATTAGAATTATCTAAAAGCAGAGGAAAAAAACTTTTCTCTGCGACATTCCTGGAGTTATGAAGGATAATATCAAAAGGAACCAGTTCAACGCTCGCTCTTATAGAGAAGAGTTCACTTTCTAAGGTTAAAGTTTCCCCTTCACTACTTCCACTGTGTATCTCCTCATTCAAAAATACAGGCTGCAATATTTGATTCTCCAACATCGCATGATTATTTTGAACATCTTCGGAAGTAGAGGAGGAAGACGCCGGAGCTAATGCTGCAGTAAACAAGCTTTCCACCACCTGCCAGAAAATTAGACAATTGATCAAGAAGATTAGAATGCGGTGAGAACCTTAACTTGGGGAGACCATGAGAACTCTTCTTTACCATTAGATTAGATTGATGGCCAATATTAGATCTGAGACTAGCTAACCTAACTCAAACCCTAACCTCCCTCCACTCAAAATCCCTAAACTCTCATCCGCTACCAAACCACATGCCACCACTCTTCCGGCCATCTGACCAGCTCACCAGCTCGTTAAGTGCATCCGATCTGCCCCCAGTCTAGCCGGTGCACCCCGATTTCTGGCCACCTCATCGCAGTGGATAGAAAGAAAGAGATACAAGAGTAGGGCCCGGTAGTGCCTAAGGCATGAGGGATGGGAGGAAGGATGAGGGGAGTCAAAGGTACGGTAGATAGTTGTGGGAAGGAGGTGAACAGAGGTATGCAAGAGGAGGAAAGAGAAGATGACCCCAGCATAGGAAAGGTTGGTGTATAGAGAAGGAAAAGAGGAGAAAGAGAGGAAAAGAAGGGAGTGAGGGACGTTGGAACCACAAACCATGCAACCTTACATTGAACCGACTGCCGATGAGGAGGAACAAGCTGGAATGTGACAGCCGGTCTGTCGTTCAAGATAGCCGAGCTGCCGGCCGGCTGGAAGTGGTTAGCTTATGGTGAGAGAGGGGGTGAGAAAAGGTGGGGATGGAGGGAAGTTGGGGGTTTTCAGATATAATTTTAGCCATTGATTTGTTTCCAAACTAACTGCAAGTGCAATTCTCACACATCTCACTGGGTTAGAGGTTCTCACCAAATCCTAAATATCAAGAGTTTTAGATGCTTCCCCTCGAAATTATGGAAGCGCAATTAAACAGAATTGTTTTAACTATTATATAGCCAACGACAAAGCAACAAAGTGAAAACAGATGAAGATCAACTAGCATGGATGATGGAATAGGTTTATTAGTCTATACCTGAGAAATCACAGACAGCTCATCCATATAGAATAAACCAGTAGCTCCAGACATGACACCATGTAAGGACAGGGAAGATGCAACAAGAGATCTACCAAATGAGTAGAAATAATCCCTGAAATATACATGGCAAACATCTGCGTAAAGGAAAATGGGTATACAAAGTTAATATAGAACATCTCAAAGGGTGGGGGAAGATATCAGAAAACTGAGCTTTTCTATGGACCTCGAGCAGCTTAAAAAAAAGCAATAAACCATCTAAACTAAGGCATAACGGCACGGTGATTTTTGAAATCACTATGTCAATGGACTCGCCATAAAATATGGACATTTTGTCAAAGCAAATAAATAACTGCATTAAACTACAAAAATATACTATCCTTTGTCGAGTGTTGGCATAGCATAAAAACACAAATGTCATTCATTATCCATGATGTCATTAGAATGAACTTCCTCAACCGGCATTGACCAATATTATAGCACATGAATATCCACGAGTATATATTCCAGATATTATGTTTTCACTCTCTCTTTCATATGGGAGAATTAATAACAAAGCTACCTCTGAGTTCCATTGCCCAAACTAGTGACATCACATGCTCCTAAAATAAACAGCTATAGTAAAGGGAACAAGTGCTTTAAAATATAGGTATAAACAGAAAAAACAGCAAAGACAAAAGCCATCAACCTGATTGTCGGAAACTTAGCTGTGACAGGCTTCAGTAATAGAACTTGCATCTGATCATCTTCCAACGAATTCTCCAAGTATGCACTTAAACCACCTAGTCTTAAATAATACAAGTGTGAAATCTGGCCTCTTGAAACATATTCTACATTGCCTGATACATGAAACCCACCCATCATGTTGTCCTGCATCTTAGACAATTCTGATTCAAAACCATCTGATGGTGTCTGATGTTCCCCTGGGGCAATTGTAGACATTGCAGTTGGCTGAACAGCAAAATAACTGCTGTATACATCAATTTTAAAGTTGATCACTTCAGGAACACGCAAAGCATTGCGCTCTGAAGGGCTACCTGCAAAACCCTCGTTTTTAAGAGATATTTGGACCCGAGGACCAGCGACAACACCATTCACTTCAATGTGGTTATCAGGAAGCAAATTGAACAATTTAATTTTCAATCCCTCAATAAGGGATGTCAAGGTATCAGGGCTATTGATTCTCTGTAAATTTATTTTCTGTATGTCCCGGATGTTTCTTGTAGAACCCAGTGAACCATTTACCTGGCATAGAGCATACTGCATCTGCTCTCTGAGTGCGGCAATTGATATTACTGCTGAATAATCTAACGCAAAGTTAAGCTTTCCTACCATAAAATTGCACTTCAAAACCACAGGATGAGAACCTTTAATGCCTTGATAAGACAAGGAAGTGTGGATGCTACAAATTGCCCACGGATTTCCTTTATCGCCTCTCTTGCTTCCTTGAAATCTTGACTTCATCCGATTCCAAGCAAGTCCAATCTCTCCTGACAATTCTTTCAAGTCGGGAAGGTCCCCATGTTCAATGTCTCCTATCTCTGAATGGCAACTAATCAAAGCAGGTTCCCCCCAAGCGATTGCTTTTGAGCCAGCTTGATTCTCTTTAGTGTTCTGTCTGAGATCATGATTGTTTCCTAACCTAGTTTTATTTTTTGAGTCATGGGAAACTGCTGCTGATGTAATTTTCAAGGATCCAACAGAAAAGGATATATATTGCTCACATATGCCCTCTTCATAGCTTAAGAGAAATTCTTTAGCAACCAGAAAAAATGAAATCAAATCTGTCTTAGACGTCCTTTCCTTCAAGTTTGTTTTTCTGGAAATGGGACAGCCATCATTAAGAGAAAAAGTAGCCGATACCTTCCCGAGACTCAGATGGAAGCAGCATTTTGGATCGACGACAGTAGACGTCATCTTAGATCGATCAACTATGGATGGTGTCATGCGCAGAAGGACAAATGTCCAGAAATTCTCAAAACTATCCAGAGTTACCCGCCATAAAACCAACAGTGGCAAGAAGATCCTCCAGAAAATACTGAAGTCGTTGTTCACATAAGGCACATCAAAAATTTCGTCACAAGGTGCTTTCCGGGCTGCTCTATGACGGGCGACCCGCCTTGCACTAGCAACAGCTTCCACTGGCAGTCCAGTTTTTTCTTTCTGAGAAATCCTCTGCCATTGCTGATCAGCTGCTCTGAAGAATTTCATACCAGTTTTTATTCTCGGTCGGTGTTCAGGGTATCCAACCAATGACAGGAAAGTCTGATATTCTTTAACAAGGTGCAACCAAACTAGTGCATCAAGCACCATTTTGTACACCGCATATTTAGGGCATCGCAGGACATGGTGAATATTATACCTGACAATTTTCCAAAGCAGTCTGCCACTTCTAATATGCTTACACTCTATGCTGAGAAGGTTGCTAAATGCCTGAACCATTTGAAGTTGACTAGAAGAAGGCGAAAAGTTTATTTCTGGTACAGAAAGCACCAAGTTTACAAGATGAAGATCTTTCATTCTAATGCCAACACATGGATTTATAAAAGAAAGGACACAGCTACTATGAGCTTTTGTCTCGGCTCCTAGATCCAGCTCACTAGCTTCAAGATTAAAAGAAGTCTCTCTGAATGGTACAAAAAGTAAACCAATAATCCCACCAAATAAGCACCCTATTTTCTCAGGTGAAGAATCCACACTAAGCTCCCTTGAATAACATAACCAAGAAAACGTGTCATCAGAAACAGGATACTCCACCCGCACACGTGCATCATGGAAATGTAAACAGCAATGGGCAAGTACCAGATTGGTTATGGAATCCTTAATCCCAGTTTTCAGAGAAGCAGTCATCATCATCCTCTCTATACTTTCATGCAATGCACTTCCCTGCAATATTCATGAATTACTTCCTCGTTTTAACTCAGCTAACCTAATATACTTAGTATCATTCTAAACATAGATGTCTTACTTCATCATTATTTGATTTAGCATTACTCTATCAGAATCTAAATTCCATTGTCCTAACGACACCTATTTTAAATGTTTTCCAGCTAACAATAACAAGACTAACCAACTCTTACGCAAAAGCAACTGATAAGCTACTAATCAAACATTACAGTATTCTAGTCGGAGCAACATACGAATTCTTAAACGAGACTCTATGGAAATTATTCAAAGCTACATTGCACCTTCTGAAGCTGATAAGCAAAACTTCTGGGCTCATACAGTCTTATGCAAGAATAAACTAATAACACACTCCACCCACCCCATGCATATTGTCCCTTTTAGCTAATCAATTTCGACTCCTAATTTCTCGCAATATACAATAATCACAACTCAAGTTACTCATCCAAACGAGACGATTCGACAATATACTATACAATATACATATATCCACAGATATTAATGGTTAAAGTTAACAATCAATTCAAAAGAGACAATAAACATGCCTGAGGATCAATTTGTGCCAGAATGCTCCTCTTTCTGTTCTCTAGGTAATCATCAAATGATTCATCAACTCGTTTCGATACGGCTCCTCTCCTTCAACAACAAAATCCAATTCAACAATCACACAAAATTCAGCATTCACCAATTAATTAAAAAACAGTAAAATTGAACCAAATAAAATAGACAGGTGAGAATTACGCACTCAACGAAAAGCGAAACATTGACGCCGCGAACATCAATTGCGAAAGCAGGAGCAGACCAGTGCGAAACGCGAATAACAACTTCATCAATCACCACACTTTTAAACAACAAGCGCAATGCAGTTCCGCCATCAATAAGTCCGTTTAAAATATCGGCGTCGAAGCGAATATCTCTAATTACAATTACAGAACGGAAGAACCCTAATTTGACCTCGTAAACTGGTTCCTGTGATAGCCATGGGCGTAGTAATGAAGCTAGCTTTCTTTGGAGAAATCCGTCAAATATCATGGTGTTTGTTGATAGATGTTGAGATTGTTGAATATGATCATGTTTCCGCCATTGGAGAAGGAAGATGAAGGTTATGAAGGTAAGTTTAGTTATGCAGTGTACCGGAGAAATTGGAGGTGGTAAGAGATAAGGGAGTGGAAATGTGGAATAGTCGTAGTCTTTGGTAGTTTGCTTGTCAGTAGGAAGCAAATATCGGTTTTGGTTTGTCGTCTTTCTTCGAATTTTTTGTTCTGTTTGTCCACACCTCAAGTTATTCCGTTTTCGATTATGTGACCAAAGTCGTTTGAACGGCTCTATTTGGTAAACAGCGGATTAATATTAGCGGAAAGCAGATTTGATTAGCATAATGATTTGGCATATTTGACTAGCAGATTTGACTAGCAGAAATGTTTTAGAAGTGTTTGGTAATCGAAAGATTTATATTAGCAGATTGTTTAGATCCTATGTAAAATGACAAATAAGGATATGAATAAATTATTTATTAAATATATAAAAGGAATGTTAGTACTTCGTATTGTTTAAGGGGGTAAAAAAGATAATTTATTTTCTTTCCAATCCGCTAACCTAATATGCTGCTAGGAGTAGCATATTGCAAAATAGCATATTGGGGTCCAATATGCTATTTCAATATGTCATTAACCAAAACACTCAAAATAGCATATTCACAAGTCAAACATGTTAAACCTCTCCAATATGCTGAAATTTGGTCAATATGCCATTTACCAAACAGAGCCGTAGACCGTAATGGAGTGTGGGAGTGTCTCAAAACGTTGACATTATAACGAATTGAGAGGTTTTCGATTCGACTTCTTACACGGGAGTGCTGCGGTACGATGTCGGTACCTACCATCAAGGGTAACCTTGATGACTTAAGTCTTAAGTGGTCCCTGAGTTTGCAGGGTGTTCGGGTGTTCCCTTGGGTAAAAAAAAGAATTGTAATGTGTTTTCTGGTTATTCGTTTTATTTTATGAAGTAGTAGCCAAGAGATCACTAATTCTTGTTTGTGACGGAGGGTATCCGTCACAAACTTGTGACGGGGCGGTTTGATACCATTTTGTGAGCAAACGGGCATACGGGTTGGAATCAAGTGGGAATGAGAATGTGATTGACATTTATTGCATGTCCTTTTTTTACATTATTAAATGACAATTATTGGACTTAATACTGCCACATGCAAATCCTTCTGACAAAATCACACTTCCTTCTGCAATACTCCTTAACAACCTTT
>JAGPOY010000446.1:8454-32361 GCA_018983105.1 Silene uniflora | reverse complement strand
TATCATGGTATCAGAGCCAGTGTGACCGAAGGTCACGGGTTCGAATCCTGGCAACCTCAAAAAACCCCTCAAAAACCTCAGAGTGAAAACCCAGCACACGGTACGGGGGAGCCTGTGCACACTAACCACTCTTCAAGCCCAATGGGCATTTGAGTGAGGGAGCGTAATAGGAATATTTATAATAGTTGGACCCCAACCATCACCTTAAAGTTTTGCGGTTGAGATGGTAGGTAAGTAATTAGGGAGAACAAAAAAATACTGCAGGACGGAGCACCGAGGGAGTACATCAGTAAACTGATTTTATTCCATAGTCACAAATACAAGCACCACACTGAAAGGAAAACACACGCACACACACACACACAGACACCAAGATAGATCGACCAAGAAAACTAACCCGACTCGAGTGACTTGATCCAATACACGAACGAAGGAACCACAAATTACCAGACACACACCCTCCAGCTTATTCATTCTTCAAGCGAAGTTCCAGTTCTTGCTTTGACCTGTTTCCAGGAGCAACTGTAAGAGAGCCTCACACACTTGTGAAGAACTAGCTTCATATGGACTATCCTTCACAGAAGAAAACACTAGCCACTGGTGGTCTAGCTTGCGGTTAAGGCGCACCACGACTGATCCAGGGACTTCAGCATCACGACGGGTCACAAGCCCGTCACTTTTTTCTCCGTACTTGGTCTGAACAACACAGGCAGTCGCTGCCATTGCAGCCCCTGAAGGCACTATCACCTCGTGTCTTCCTGTCAGACAAAGGTCGATGTTTGCCATATGAGTCAATGTCGCCAATGCAGCTGGAGATGTTTCGGCTTCTGTGTGGAATGATACTACTGGAATTTCTCTTGGCAAGGAATGTTTCTTTAGAAATTCCCTTCTTTTCTCATATGTTAAGTCTTCTAATGCTCGAACATCGCCCTTATGGTTCATGGACAGATATTGAAGCATAACAGCAAATCAGTAACTAATGCACATACTCGATCCTTAGAACAATTAGAACAATCAGTAACTTGCGCAAACAATCCAGTGAACATTTGACTAGTTCCATCTTATTCCAAAGACAAAAGAACGAACAAACCAAAAAGATAAAGCCATAAATAAAAATACCTTGATAATATTAAAGACCAGGAACACGATGGCTCTAAGAAAAAGATCACCAAGTTGTCCTTGCCGCGCTATATCTGAAGCTAGAGGAGTACCACCATATGGACTTTGGGCTAAAGCCAAGCCAGCAACCTTGTCCTTGAGATCAAACCAATACATGGATAGAGCACCGGCTGCATCTAATCCACCTTTGCTATGGCCAAGCAGCATCACACGTTTCTGAGACGTCCGATATATCTCCTCAATCTGTTGTTTCACATCTCTGGCATTTTTCTCTACTGAAGCCTGTCAAAGAATACAAGCTTAGAAAAAGCAGCATGTAAACGAAAAAACTTCCTTAAGCAGTGGCGCATTTGGAAAGTTTTGTTTCTGGTCCTGCTATTAATTTGAAGATATTAAAGGGCAGCCCGGTGCACGATGGCGTCCCCGCTAGGCGAGGGTCCGGGGAAGGGTCCCACCACAAGGGTGTAATGGGGGCAAGCCTTCCCTTGCCATTTTGGCAAGAGGCCGCTCCCAGGACTTGAACCCGTGACCTCACGGTCACAAAGCAACACCTTAACCGGTGCGCCAAGGCTCCCCTTCAATTTGAAGATATTATTATACAAAAATTAAAGATTTTCAATATTACAGTATAAAGATTAAACTTTTCAGGGCCGGAGGACCGGTCTCGTATTACGTGCATCTACCAACACCATAAGACCATAAGTATACTACAACAGCAATGTTTCTCAAGGTGCCTCAGATGCTCTCTACTATTACACATTGGGGTTTGGATCCCTGTAACATTGCACTTTGTGTTGATTCGATACAGAGACACGGTTAACAAATGATATATGATGAAAATTGGGCCGAGAATTGCGTTATGTGTGAAGCGAGTATTTACCTCGCTGTGGATCTTAGCAATGTAGCAGGTGAGACCTAAATTCGTCAAGTGGGTTTTTGTGTTCACAAAGTAGAGCGGTACATGATTGCTTGCAAGGCCTGTCAACAAGTAACATACTAATGAGTTGCAAGAGGTGCTAGCAAGGCTCTAACAAGGAAATTAGAGAAATTAGAGGAAGGCGTCTTTCTCTGGATAGCCCTAGGGCCATTTTAACTGATAAATAAAACAAACACAAGCTAAGCTAGTCCCAATCACATCTGAATGATAAATCAGCAATTACTGCTCCCTCCTATTCTTGCAATCGTTCATTTTTCTTTTTCAGCAAATCAAATGTAAATTATCTGAATACTATGTTCAGGAAATTATGGGGTCTAAAACATCTCTTTTCAAAAATATATTACTTTCAAAGAATGGGAGGGACACACAATTACCTCTCATAGTTTCATCATTGTTCGTTTACCCTGATCAATTATCTAACACACTTGTTCTGCTAAATATTAGCGTTGAAGCAAAAGAAATAGGAGGGAGTAATAATAACAAACACCCGATGGCGTAGCCAGAAATCTAGAATACAAGGGAAATGATTCTTCAAATTGGCTGCAAGTGTCGCACACGGCACTTAGCCGAGTCTCAGACATGACTATCTTGTAAATATGTTTCATGCTTTTTGTCTAAAATGAAATGTAATATCGTGAACAATGGAGTGAAGTATCTAAGCAACATAAGTAAAAAGTCATTTATAGTGTCGTCAGATGTTTCCTTTTATTAGGGATCTGTAGCTAAGTTTCAGCTCTTGTGCAGATACATACGCAAATCAAGTGGTGTTTAAGCATGAAGGAGTGAGTGAAGTACCAAAGCAACACAAGTACAAGGTCGTCTAGTATCGTTGTTCCTTTTATTAGGTATTTTTAGCTATGTTTCAGCTCTTATGCAGAACCATACACAAATCAAGTGTTGCTTAAGCATGAAATTAATCTGTAATACCTGGAATAAGCAAATAAACCAGGGAATTGGGAAGCTTGTGGACTCCAAAACTGAGAAAAGAGATTACTAGATTAAAAAACGAGCAAAAATTTGAGAGAGTGGAGAGAATACTAGAAGCAAATTGGAATAGTTACCGGATGCTGTCAAGTATTTCCATAAACCTTTGAGTCCCATCAGTTACTGGTGGCATATATGGATCACGTTGCAGCCAACCAATGTCATCTGCAGATCCCCGAATATATTTCCGAGTTCTTTCAGCAAGCCTATAGCATCACAATCACCATCAACAGGATGTAATGTTAGAGAACAATTACTTTAAGCCAAATTAATTATTTTGTAAAGATGTTATAACAGATTAGGAGCTAAAAGAAGAGTCTGTATCCTTCAGTGGACAATGGCATTAATACTGTAGTACAACAACATTATCCTATTTAGGACGGATTGACGAGTAGGATGACATCTATTAAAAAAATGCATGGGCAATTTCCCTTAACCTACTTCTAAGGAAGAAAATGTATGTAGCCCTAACCTTGTGCTGAAATTAGAAGAGTGTTTGTATGACCTATAACAAAAATGAGTCGGAGAGTCATCGGCTGAATTCTAATTCACTCATTTAACCTGTCTAACAAAGGTTTCTGATTAGGGCAAGGTAACAGGTTGGATGAAGTCGGTCTTATCGCTTTATTGAAAACAGAAGGCTAAATCTACAGGACCCATAGTAAATAAAATAGTGTCAATAATTGCATCGACTAACTGCTACTTCAGGCATACTGCACATGCTTAAAGCTGCATAACTCACATTGAAAGCAGCATGGTCACGGAAAAAACAACAGATGACAAATACGAAGGAATCTTAAGCAAGAGTGAAGTAGAGATTGCTGCAGGCCTGCAGCCAAAGACAGCATAGAAGATGAAGCATTTATAGAGCCAGAAACTGAAAGAATCATATGCTGGTTTTGCGAGAGAGGAAAAATCTAGTGTAAGGAATCATATGCTGATAAACATTCTCAGGAGATTAATGCTCTAACTCCACTAGGAAAGAAAAATGTGGTTGAAGAGAATGCATCATTATCATGATGGGACATGCAGAGCCATAGAAGTGAACCTTTATCACATAAAAAAGCAGCCATTTGTTGAGTTATCAGGATTTATAAAAAAGTCTCAAGAATCAAAAAATTAAACAGACGTACATTCAGAAAGCTACATTTAACTTTAAAACCTCTCTAACAACTGTTTCCTGAATAACCATTAATGAGCTCCCTACCAAACACCATTTAACATTTACTAAGGTTACCTATGATTCTCACAACTACATAGAACTGTATGATTATCACACTGTAACGAAGCCCAAACGAAAGTAGAAAAAGTCAAGTAAGACATTTCATTCCTTTCTACGTTTCAAGGGTCACACATCTGTTATAGCACATACTAATCTTCATCACATGTATGTATCGGTATTTCATGATCCAAAACTCTGAATTGTATCACCAACTTTGGCACGACGACACAAATGAAATTTATCCTTACTTAGAAGTGCACTACATCCAAGCCTATGGAGTGCATCGCATATCTAAGGGCGATTTTCAAATTTCGACTCATTTCTATCAAGTGTGACATTACCATTGTCCACCACGAACCAACTATAGCTTCCATCCTTTATCCGATCTTAATTAATACTGTACTAATAAACAAAACAAAAAAAGACACTCTCCCGCATAGCTCTAATCAGAGCTGCATTATCAGGCTTTCAGATTTCAACTAGGATATCCAATAAATTATGTATCAATGGATTTCCTTGGCGGATACATCTGATAACTGTTAATTCAACTTTATTACATCATCGTCTAGATATCCATGAAGAAGTTTGAGTGCCACGATTTTCCATTAACAAAAGTAGATTTGACCTCAGGAATGGAATATTAAAAAGGTTAGAAAATGACACTAACAGAATTGGTCTCAACTTATCCAAAGAGCATAAGTAAAAGAAAGAAAGCAAAATCAAGCATATCGACTTATCCAAAGAATGTTTAAGTGAAACTGACTGGTTTGTTGTCAACAGGCCACAGGAGAATGTTGAAGTCTCTTTTTTGGCATTTATACCCGACTCTTATCTGATGTTTCCTGGCTCGTCAATGTTGTTTTCAGCTCAACAGCGCCTCCTAAATACCAATGGCATTCAATATTCTCTGTGATGAACAAGAGCCTCGGTCTCAGTTGTCGCGCATACAGGTGCTCGAGCCCACCTCGAAGTACATGCAAAACCTAGAACCACGGGATTCTGTCATGTTAAAACAAGAAACAACAATATATTTGGATGGTTAGTGAATATATAATACGCTTTCCCAGTTCCTACGTACTTTGATTTACGATGAACATTTTAGCGACTCAACCAACAATAAGTATGCGACACAAGTACGTGAAGAAGTCTCAACTTCCCAGAAGGAATATTTCATGTTACATTAAGTTGCTTTGATAAAGTTCAAAAGTTGTGCTTAAATGAATACCATTGAGCCACACTGCACATTCAACAAACAATACCAAAATTGCCTCAACGTGCTCTAGACTAGAGACAGGTTAACGAGTCAGCTCTGCACACCATTTCCCTTGTGTTGAAAACAGGGACAATATCCTTTCAGACAACCTGTAACGAAAATGGTTATTGCTGCAAAAAATGTCTCCCAGAAATATCACCCGTCTTGCACCTCAAAACATCATTTTCACTGCAAATTCACATGTTAATTGTTGATGTCTATTACAAGGGTGCCAATGACTTCATACGAATCTTACAGCAGCAGAAGTTACAAAAACTGGAACTAAAACACCAGAATTACACCATTGCGTAGTTGGAACATTACAAAATAAGACAGAGATGAACCTTTGTGCCTGAACTAAACTATGGGATTACACTAGATATAGCACCCGACAGATTACGAAGCATAAAACATATGTTTCCAACCCCTTTAAGAAAGGTCATTCGTCTTTCACACCGTTACCATGTTCCTTTCTCTTTTCTATTTCCATGAGCAACTGCAAAAGGGCCTCACATACCTGTGATGCATTTGCTTCGGACGTGTCATCGTTCAAAGAAGAATACACCATCCAAGCGTGATCCAACTTACGGTTTGGTCGCACCACAACCGAGCCAGGGACTTCGGCATCACGGCAAGTCACAAGGCCATCACTTTTCTGACCATACCTAATCTGAAGCAACTGGGCACATGCCGCCATGGCAGCACCAAGAGGAATCATCACTGGTATCTTTGCAGCCTGGCCTAACTCAGCATGTGCCACATGAGATAATGTTGCTAGTACAGCTGGCGATATTTTAGCTTCTGTGTGGAACGAAACAACCGGAAGTTCTTTAGGCAATGGATTTCTCTTCAAAAATTCCCGCCTTTTTTCGTATGTCAAATCTTCCAAAGCTTGCAGATCCCCCTTCAATGTTAAGGACAAGAAGCAGTCAGTCAGCAACACATGGGTATAACATTACAGTGATAAGTTTTAAATTAAAAGTCAGAAATAATAGAGATCTTGAACATTTCATTCCCGGTGTCCCTTTGAACATTTTAAAGAAAATCTAAAGAAAAAAGTTATTTTTTTACTATGTATACGCCAAAATAGTAAAAATAGGGAATACGGAGGGGCTGGATGCATGAAGCTTTACACTATCTTAACACCCTAAAGAAGCTATTACGAATTACCCATACTGGAAATAGTGTTGGAAGTTGCACTAAATGCCCGCCAACTTCACAATAAGAAGAAGCATATACAGTTCATTTTGCCATTTTGCTTTGTCTTATCATAAAATAGTAACTACAAGAAGATATTAATTTTAGTGTCTCATTGCGCCAAAATAAAGATTTTATATTCACTGCTGTTCAGAAGCCACCACTTTTCAATATAATGGTCAAGAATGCTAAAAGCTCTAAAAAGATTTAAGGATCTTTGTTGCAGCTCTTCTGGTAACAAAAAGGTTCACTGAAGCTCAGATAACAGTCTACGGGTCAGGATTAAATTTACTCATATTGGACAAACAAGGAGAAACCAGTTGTAACTACAGGCTTTTGCTCAACGGTGGGAGTTGTAAAAAAAGTGGTTAAAAAGTTGAGTGTTATCAGTTTTCTCATAAATAAGCTTCTTTCCACAAAGAGTTAAAACAATTTTTCCCTGGGTATTTTTCAAGCCTCTCCACATTGCCATTTGCACTCTGCCACATGCACAGCATTTTATTCTAAGAAACAAAAACCTCCACGGCTCCACAAGCAAAAAAAGTGATCTTCCACCCTAGGGAGAAAGGGCTCCCCTCGTGCTAAATTCCCTTTGGCACCCACCTAGTATATAGTACTCCTTCCATTCATCAGGATTCCATACATATCCAAATGGCACAAAGTTTAAAAAAGAGTAAATGCCTTATCAAATAGGAGCCAAATAAGCAAGACAGAACGGACAACATAATCTTACCTTAATTACTTTACAGATAAGGATCTCCATGATTTTTCGTGCATTAAAATAGTCGCCAAGTTGACCTTCTCGAAGGATATCGGAAGCTATTGGACTGCCACCGTAAGGGCTCTGGGCTAATGCCAAGCCAGCTACCTTATCCTTCAAATCAGGCCAATACATAGATAACGCAGCTGCAGCATCTATTCCTCCTTTGCTATGACCAAGCAACATGACACGTTTACTGGAACCCCAATAAATCTCCTCAATATAATCTTTCAATTCTGTTGCGTTTTTCTCGACTGAAGCCTGTTACAGAACATATGTTCAGCAATGTAAGGAATACATAATATGCATAAAACTCTGCCTTCAATTCTATTCCAAGTAATTACCTCACTGTGAATCTTGGCAATATGACAGGTTAAGCCCATTTTTGAGAAGTAGGCTTTTGTATTGGAAAAATAGAGTGGTCCATGGTTGCTAAAAAGACCTATAAGTATACCAATGAGATATAGTCAACGAGTGGCAACTTAACCAAATAGAGCACAACCTCTAGCTAGTACCCATGTATTCTACGCAGTATAAGTCATTAATTCATAAAAGAGCATTGTTTAGTACCTGGAACCAACAAGTAAACCATCGACTTTGGGAGCCTGTGGACACCATGACTGACAAAGGAAATAGTTTATCAAAATGTACACACATCGGTGACCTAGATATTGAAACAGCAAGAGACCAATTGGAGTAGTACCCGATGCTATCTAAAATTTCCATAAATCTTTCAGTTCCATCTTCCACTGGAGGCATAGTTGGATCACGTTGAAGCCAGCCAATATCATCTGCAGATCCATGAACAGTCCTCCGTGCTCGCTCAATAAGCCTGTCACATCAGGATAACACAGAAAAAACCAACATGAGAAATAATTAAGAGGACGTCACATAATGTTTTAACGAATTTACTGGAAGTCTCTTCTTTGATAGCATTTCAAACTCATGGGCAACCTACGTTACTCTGATTCGACTGTAATTGTCGAACATGATGAATTGTAGGAGTGTTAGAAACGGTTCCGCGGAGTTTCAATTTTTTGTTCTAAGATGGAATGTCGTGTCGTGTGGGCATTCAAACGTCCGGACGCGTGACCAACGCAGTGTCGGAGTAACATAAAGACAAACACTTCAACAACCCATCTAGTTAGCTCGGAGCCAATGAACACAGAGGTAAAAAAAACCTAAACATTAACAAAAGTAGAAGCCTTTACAGTAGCAAAGATTTCAAAAAAATTACTAAAAGAAGGGAAAAGTCGAAAACTGTAAAGACACTAAAGCCCACAGATGTCGATGAGAGCGAAGATCTTTCAGCAAACTTTTATTCATGAAGCTTCTCTGCCTTCTCAGTCAGCCAAACCAAATTTCTCCAAGTTTTAACTTTTGCAATTTTTTTTCTGTGACACGGATTTTGAAAACGTTGAGGAAGAATTGAGTCAGAGGGAGTACAACACTAAGTGATTTCCAAATAATAAAATTTACAAAACCATCAATTAAGTAGACATGGAGAACGAAAAAAAACGTCTAAAACCGTAAGAGAAGAAACCCAATAAGGATCAATCCAGCGGAACCTTTCGCTGTAGACATGATTAAACAGGAAGAGCTATTCAAAGAAACGGGGCTACTCAAGCATCATAAGAAAAGGATAATGTTTAAGAGTAGAAATTCATGAATGCATTTCGCTGTAATAAACAACAAAATCCCATTCCAATCATAGTAGTCCTAGGGTATTACGTATAAGTCAGTGACTAATGACTAGTAGGGGACGTGTGAGCTACGGTGATCTGCTATTACTGGTGCGTACAGAATCAGCTTCAGTATCCAAGGGGTGGGCAGACAATTACAAACAGCCGATTATTAACATATTACAGGCTTACAGCTATTGAAGAGCAATTGGATTAACCAAACCAGATATCCTCTCATGCCATCATCATTACCAAAGAGGCTACCTCTCTAACCCTTGCCCTTTGGGTCCTTAACCAAAACCGGGTCAACCAATCTAATACTTTAAGAAAAGAGAAGCGCGTAAGGTTGTAAGAACTACTTCAGCCGAGTAGTTCAAATCTGTTCATGCCATAGTATGTACAAAAGTAAATTTCAGAAAATACGGTTGTGGCTGGACACATTATCAAAAATAGCAGCATAAAAAGCTGACCCTCGTCTCCATTGAGAATTATAAGCACTGATCGTATCATAGAAGTCCTAGTACCTATGAAATGTGAGAGATCTTACCCCTGAAAGAGTGAAATGCCGGTACCAGCAGAAGTTGAAACAACTAGAGCACCAGAATTGTCAGATGAAGAGTTTGCTGCTCCTCTTACAATACCATTTTGTGATTCTGGCACATCGGTTGGCATGTCAGTTGAGCTTGAATGTCTAGAATCACTTCTAGACGCTTCAGTCAAATACAGCTGACCCCTAGAAAGCGGACTAGATTGTTCTGAGACCAAAGGCAACAATTCATGTTCATCTCTAGCGCCATCTATTGTCGTGCCTTGATCTACAGCATCAGCAAGATAGTAGAATAAGATAACTTGCACAACATCATTACAGAAAAAGAAACGTAATTCTAATTTCTAAGACCAACTTCATCGAGATACTCCAGGAAATCAGTAACATTGGAATTACAAATAATTTAGTTTGTTATATTGGCAGAAGTTCCTAAGTTTAAAATCCATAAAATGTGCAACTATACAGTTTCGAAGAAAATGTCGTAACCCCTGATCCGATTTGATAAAATCTACCTGCCCTAACAATGTAAAACGGTCACTAAAGAAGTATGTGCCTATGATATGTATATACACTGAGCAAGAAATAACTTGGTCAACACACGACAGCAAATTGTACTCCGTATTAAACAAGGGAACATATACTCGGTACTTTAAAAGCTACAGTTTCCTGGCTCTAAAGGTCCTAAATAAATCAAATTGTCCCTAAAACCTTCAGGAGGGGATCTCATCCTCAATGCAAAACATTTTTAAAATTAAGACGGCGCTAAACACAAAGAACACCAACAGCAGAGTTGTCGTTATAATAACAAGAAATTCCTCACCAGAAAATCCAGGGAAACAACTGGTTATATATGATGTTGTATCAGTAAGATAAGAAGCAGCATCGCTGAGAGCTGGTACTGAAGTAAAAAGCGGAGGCACGAGCCTTCCATTACCCAATCCACTATTCTGAGCCTGTGGAAACCAAAATTATGTTTTAAGATATTAGAATGAACTAATGAAGCATTCACTAACTTGACATCACGCAGATCTTGTATGTAAGTAACTCTAAGTCTACAATAGAAGAGTACTAAACATCGAAACATTTTCATACATATCTACTGGCCTTCATCCTACTAGCTATATCATTACCTGATAAACCGTTGATAGGTCATGCAAGATACAACAATTACAAGGAAAAAATGCACGAAAACAAAATAACCAAAAAAAAAAAAAAACAGAGCCCTAAGGATCTACAACAGAGACCATGAACATCATCTTTCGTAGAAACCTTGATAAGACAGAGAATTACCATTAAAGAAGGCCTTGAATCAGCACATCACAAAGTCTCGACGTCCATATATCAAGCAAAAACTCCTGACATGCAAAATTGTGGATGCATAAGAATGAGTCTGATCAATTCAAGACTATCTCCATAGTCCATACTTAGCACCAATATCGTGCGAAAGCAACCATATCTAGCCACGAGTAATAGCAATAATAAACTGATCAGTAACATCAAATCAAACGACAGCAACCATATCTAGCCACATAGTAACATAATCGTACATTCATACATACATAACATAGCTAATAAGAGTAACATATGACAATCAAATTTCCAAAACTTCGGAATTACGACATTTTCTAACACAAATTAAGGTTTGTTACATAATAATTAACAAAAATATATCCATGAATCAACAAGAAAAACTCGAATGATAATCAACATACGGCGAAAGATTAAGGTTGACAAATTACCAGAAATTCAAACATACAACTACATTTTCAAGCACATATTTAGGTTAACAAATTATTTAAACAATAAAAAACAAAAATAAATCGATCAATCAATGAGTAAAACCTAGAAAAACTCCAAAAAAACATCAACAAACGCCGCAAAATTAACAAAGAGCAACGATAACAATCAAATTTCCAGAAATTCAAACAGACAACTACATCCTCAAACACAAATTTAAGCAAGTAGATTAACAGATTAATTAAACAATAAAAAAACACAAATCAATCGATCAATCAATAAGGAAAACCTACGAGAACTCAAAAAAGCATCAATATACGGCGAAAATTGAACAGATTAATTGCAGAAACGGAAAATTACCGATAATAATGAGGTGAAATGATGAACCCTAAAAATTGGGGAAATTGATTAGTGAATTAAGAATGATTGAAAAATTATAATTGCGATTAGCAATGATAATAATAATAATGCTTTAAGTTAAGAGCGAGAGTTTCAAGGAATTTTTTGGTGGGAAAAAATATTAACGAACGAGGAAAGCTAATACTACAAGGAAGGATTGTATACGACACCGTTTGTTAGGAAATGTCGCTCTTTCCCGATACGGTTCGTCGCTAGTTTTACACGTATTGAAAAAACACTAATTCTCATTTGTGACGGACACTATCCGTCACAAATGAGTGACGGATACCATATCCTCTCACAAAATACCCATCAAGGGTGAGTGGGGGGTGCCCACCTTGTCCCCTCTACCCATTTCCTCTCACAAAATACCCGTCGCAAGATCCGACCCGTCGCAAGCAAGACCTACTGTTGAAAAAAAGAAGATTAAAAAAAGTGAGCATGGGATTGCCAAAAAAAAAAAAAGGAGAAAAAAGAGTGTTTTTTAGTACTTATTTTAGTTGCAAGATGAGTTGTAGACTTGTAGTTGCTCCTCATGATCGTCCCGTTTATTAAACCGTGATCATTTGACCTATGAAATAAGCGGGTATTAGATAAGGCTTTTATAAAAATGCAGAGGTCTAGCTCATTAATCCGCCTCAAACATGCTAACCAGCTTTGTCCGTGGACCAAAACCTTAACGGCGCAATTGATCACCTCTAAGTTAAGTATGACCGAATTCGAGTTGATGTTGATGTTGAACTTGACAAAAAAACTTCTAAGATGATTCTGAAACTATTCGAGCTTATAACTTTTCGGTAATGATGTTCACACCTAGTCGTGCCTAATTAATCGCGAAGTTGGCGAGCGATATCTATATCGATTTTGGTAATCATCGCGATATGTTTGGACCTTGAAGGGTTTGAGAGATATGATAGAATTAGTGAGATTTTGATCTGCTAGTCGAAAATGTGGCTACGATTGAAATTGAGATTTATATTATGGCTATTGCTTTTATTTCCGCAATGACGTTAATGTTTAATCTAAGCATTGATGTGTACTTCGACAGACATTTTAAGAAAACTTGTAAAAATGGTGTCATTACATGCATAACGGAAAATATACTTTAGAAAGTAAATATTACGTAACATTTGACAAGGAATTGAAAAATGGTTTCCAAAGGATCATACAAAGAGAAGAAAGTGCATTATCTATCACGAAGATTGATTTTTGTGGCTTTAGTTACTAAAATTAACGGTAGATTAGCTCAGTCAAATAACCTTTTTTTTGGCAGCTAGATCAAATAATCAACTAGTACAAAATTACATAGGGTTAATTCATGTGAATACTCCGAACTATGACCCATCTTCTCATAATACTCCAAACAACGTTTTAACTCCCAATAAACTCAACTTTAATTATAGTCTTCTCAAATTAGAATAGGTGACCACCAACCTGTTACACAGGTTATTGTGCCATTCTTTTAATTTAGAATGAAAAAGAAAAAAGAGCTATTATTATTATTACTCTTATTAATCCTAAACTCTCACCCACCCAAATTACCCCCACGGTCACCTTTTCAATGCTTATCAAGTGTGAACTTCAAACGACCACCCGCCTTGAACCACCGCCTTCTGATGACCACCTTGAACGACTGCCCTCCATCACTGAATCACACCATTACCGCCTTCACTATCTCTTCTTTAGCCACCATAATTCCCGATCCGCTCGTAAGGTGATTTTTAAGGTCGATTGTTTACGTTTTATTGTATTTGGAGGCGTTGGGTGGTGGTTTCGAGGGTGGTTAATTTTTTGCTGGTGGTGCGTGCGGTAGTTGGTGATGCGTCACTGCGTGTGGTGATGTCAAGCACCATCCCTTCGTAAGTTCTGTGAGAGGACTGGAGTGACAGTGGCTTCTTTAGGTTGTCGGTGGTTTATGGACGAAAGGGATTTGACGCGGAAAGGAGACGGAGCTGGTGGCCGGTGGATATGGTGGCTGGTGGTAAAATGAAATGTGAAGGTGGGTGGTAGAATTTTGATGTGAATTTGGCTGGTTAATTGGAAAAAGTCGTTTGTTTGATGTAAATTTCCTTTTTATTATTATTGTTAATTTTTTGTTTTATTATTATTATTATTATTATTATTATTATTATCTTNACTAGTGACATGTCAGCGACACATAAGCTCCATGTCATTTATGACCTGATATAACAAGTTAAAATTTGAGTGATTCTAATTTGAGAAGAAGCTATTCAAAGTTGATTTTATTGTAGGTTAAAACATAGTTTGGAGTATTTTGAGAAGACAAGTAATAGTATGGAGTATTCTTATGAATTAACCCAATTACATATGTAGATGCACTTTGTTTGATTTTTGAACTTATTATACTCATTTTGTAAATAGTAAATCCGAAATGAGCTCTCTTTGCATATATGTCGTAATAGAACATATGATCATGGACAAAGAAGCAACATATATATATTTATGAATTCAAGTAAACATTACTTGAAAATTACATTAAAACCATCATCACCTTAATTAAGAACAAAAGAAACAATGGATTTTATTAAGCAACACATAAAATTCTTGATTCATCAATCAAAGGCTACGCATAAGAATACCTTCAAAGGTAATACCCGGCCCAAATGCTAAGCCCAAACCCCATTCTTCACCACCCCCTTCCATGCTCCTTAATTTGTCCCTCATGTACTCCATCACATACAAAATGGTGTTACTACTCACATTTCCAAAGTCCATCAATGCCCTTCTACTACACTCCAACTTATCCACACTTAATTTAAGAGTATTCTCGAGTCGATTCATAATCGCTGGGCCGCCAGGGTGAACGGCCCAGAACATATCATTGAACTCCTTAACTCCTGATTTATTCATAAGCTTCTTACAGAATTCCTCGATATTTTCCTCGATTTTCTGAGGCAGGTCCCGACCAAGCTTGAAATTAATTCCTTCTTCAGTAAGGCACCCGTCAATCACATTATGTGTCCCGGGCAAGAATTGTTGGACCGCGTAATTGAGCTCCATAAACGGGCATTCTCGACTATAATCAGGATTTGAACCAATGATACAAGCGGCCGCTCCATCACCAAAAAGGGCCGCCCCAACAAGGTCATAAGGTCGGTCCTTGTTAGGAGGACGAAAGCCCAAAATGGTGGTTTCGGACGTGGTCAATAAAACTCGACTTCCAGGATTGTTTTCAGCAATGTCCTTGGCCACCCTTAGACCGGTCACCCCACCATAACAACCCAAGAAATAAAGCATAACCCGACCCACATCCGGGTTAAGGCCGAGTTCAGTAGCAAGATATAGGTCTCCCCCGGGTAATCGAATCTCACTCGACGAAACATAGACAATGTGGGTTATGTCTTGGGCCGGCCGGCCCCATTCATTGATACAAACCAAGCTTGCTTCTAAAGCCATTTTTACAACAGCTGGATTTGCTATTTCTAGCCTTTGTTTGATTGTTGGTGTGCCTTCAGTTGCTAATTCAGGATAATTCTCCAAAATTTCTTTGGACAAAACTGTGTATCTTGTTTTCACCGTTGTTGTCTTGCCTAAATCACCAAAAAATAATGATCATATGCAACTTTTGTTAAGCTAAATAATTAAGCATAGGAAACAGAAATTTAATCGCGACATTTAAAATACGAATTGGACTAGACTTTGTTGTGTGTTTTATAACGAGTCCATTGAGAAAAGATCGGTAAGTTAAAAAAACAAAGCTAAGAAAACGCGACAATTGAAGAAAGAATCAAATGAGTCTATGTACCAATCCAAAACTTTCATAAGCTCATGAACACGATATATTAGGCCAATTCTGTTAAACCGTCTTACCGAAGACATATGTCATACGACATAGTATAATCTTAAGAAAACAAGACTTTGAGCAATATCATTTAATGAACTTATGAGCCAATACTCGGCTTACTGCGAAAATCTAATGAATTTGCCACCCGAAAACATTTCATAAACTTAATTATACATGTTAGTACAACTTATATTAAAATCGTCTTACAGAAGACATAATATTTGACAAAAAAGACTTACAAAGTCGTTCCAATTTCTCCTTAACAGCCAAATCATGGCAATTGGTGTCCCGGATATAACCTTCAACCAAAAGCTCTTGAGGAATGAGTTGCTGAGGGAAGGCCTTACCAAGAGCTAGCACAGTTGCCTTTCCTGGTGTCGGAACACGACCACTTGTCGAAAACTTACCATTTTTTTCATTAGTCTTCATCATTGCAAGATTATTTGTAAATCTTGCTACTAAGTGGGTGATTTGTAAGACACATAAGCTTAAGGGAGGTATTTATAATTGTGAAGATTTATAGCTTTACTCTAAGATTGAATTAGGTGAACATGAATGTAGCATGAATAGAAATATAATGAAGTATTTTTGCAAAAAAACAGGTTTTATTTAGTTCACAAGAATTAGCATTTGGGGAAAGAATGTGTGAAATTTTTTCTAAGGGAAAAACAATCTTTTTCTTCGGTTCGTATTAGATATCATGGGTGCCCATAATTTAACTTCAAAATAAATATTATGACTCCTCTGTTGCATGAAATTAGCTTGTGAAAAGACTGTAACTCCATCTCGATGGCCTCATGGCCGTGGTATACAATTTGATCGCGGTCCTTGATCAAGATTCAGCTTAAATTAATTTCTAAATTCAAAACGAATTCTATAATCGAGGAGGATGAAACTCAGATTATTGAAACAAGATACAGTTGGAGTTTCTGCACGTTTTGGAAAACATCTAAGCATGCATGAGCATAAGCATAGCATAACTCAAGTCATAGATACTTGTATACGGACTACTAGTTATTATGTGTAGCTCTTCGATCAAAGATTTGTTCAACTCTATACTATACAAATTGCGTTAAGAACCGCATCAAATGATTGACTAAAGAAATTAGCTCTTTGGTTTACATCAAAGGATAGTTCTAAACTTCCAATGGTTATGCTACAAAATGTGAGAGGGATTATGTTGCTACCTAATTTGGATACAAGTATTGGACACGTCATTCTAGATTATGAAAGAAACACGTAGCCATGTCAAGTCGAAAGGGGTACTCCCTCTGTCTCAGTCAATAGTTTACGTTTGCTTTATTTTGGCAAATGTAAACTATTGACTCAGACAGGAAGGGTATCATAATGTTAAACTACGTGCAACCAAACTGAAATGTCGAAGAAAAACAAATTACTCCGGAGATAAAATAAATCTCGCCGATACTCGATAGTAACTCTAGTTCGATTCAACTACAACTCTTCTCTCAGATAATAACAGTTTTATAACTATTATATTCTTTGCTAAAATGATTAGCATAATCATTTACGAAGTAAGTATCTTTTAGCATTTGATCTTACTGAATCCTTCAATTCATAAATTTTAGGGATCTTTTCGCAACTAATCCTAGCAGAATCTTACGTTGATAATAATGTATAACTACTCAATCTAAATATCAGAATTCAGAAGTTGATAATTACTTAAACTCTAGAAAGATCAACAACTAACCCTAAAACATTTTCACTAAAAAACTATAAATACCCTGAAATGTTCACTCAAAAATCAACCACTTAGTAGCAAGACTTCATCAACCCACACACACTCGAAAAACATCGAAAATGAAGACCGCCTTGGTTGTTCTCCTCGCATTCCTAGCCATTTCGTCGTTAGGATTAGCACAAGAACAGCAACAACAAAATGATGCAGAAGAACAACAATATGCATTATATGCACAGCAAATGGCGGGAGTATCGCCGCAATGGTTCTTTTTTCCACATCCATTTATGCGTCCACCTCATTTTCCACATCCGCATTTCCCGTCTCTTCCACCAATGTCAGCACCTAAATTACCGTTTCGTCACCCTGTTAACCCGCCAAAACACCCAGACTTGAGTCCGTGTATGGATGATTTCCGTTCGTTCTTGAAGAGTCATAAGTTGTCTTTAAGTTCAGGGTGTTGTTCTGTTCTTAAGGATGTCCAAATCCCTGCTGTTAAGGCGTTTGTTAGCAAACAATGCTCTGGTTCTTCTTCTTAGTAACTCCTTGTTACTAGGAGCGAGTTATATTATGGGTGGTCATAACATCACTCGGAAATATACAAATCTAGCAATCTAGGACTTAGATGAATAAATAAATCACTTATTAGTTGTGGTGATTTCAGGGTAGTTATATAATGGGTGGTTATAATATCACTCGGAAATATAAAATCTAGGACTTGTTAATTTAATAAATAAAATCACTTAGTTTTGGTGATTTCAGTAGTTATTATTTTGTACTCCGTAGCAGGGGCGTCTTAAAACAAATGGAGGCCCTGTGCAGCATAAGGAAATGAGGCCCTAAGATGAATGCATAAGTATACTATACTTTAAAGTTTGTATAATGTTCTATCAATAAAACTTGTAAATTCAGTGGCCAAGACCGGAGGCCCGGTTCCGTCGCTCGTGACTGAACAGGGTGTTAGACGCCCCTGCTCCGTAGTTACTAGACTTTGATAGCCAAAATATCAAAACTACAAATTTTATGTTTATTTTTATATAAGCAGGAATATTGCCTCTAATTATTGTTTATGAATGTTACGGAGTAGTATTTTATTTTCTTCCTTTAGTTAATTTCCGTACCTATTAACAAATGAATTTCATCATAAAATTAATTAAAAATAGAACGAGTAAGTAGTAACTCTTTGTTCATCCACGGTGCATATAGATACAAGAATAAGAGATAAAAGAAGGGAAAAGAATGAAATTACCTCACAAGATCGATTTTACCGAATTTCTCTTACCACTTTTTTTCTTATGTAATTTGTATAGATTTTATTAAAATCATTGACTTTACACGAAGATATGTATAAGGATGATATCAATTCTCGATACGAACCATGATGGAAATAAAGGAATGTCAACCCACTTAATTTGCACTAGTAGATGCATTATTATGGCATTCGATATCGTCACAAAGGTTTACTAAGTTGAAAATCAAATGATGGCATACGTTGATTATGATAGCCAATTCAACGGCGGAATAAATTGTTGTGCTACCATTATGTGACCGGTGACCCGACCTGGTCATTACTCATTAGTCATTAGTCATTACTAGGTTCCAATCTTTCGAATCACATTTCCATGAATTATGGTTCGGTTTTTATAAATGAGTTAATAAGTCGGAGCTCATGTCAATGACATAAATTTAAAAGTCGGTAAAATTAATTAATAGGTTTCAACACTTCGAATATTAAATACTCCCTCCTATTCAGGGTTTTCTTCCCTATTTCCTTTTTCGGTTATTCAGGTTCTTCCCTATTTCCTTTTTTGGGTTGATTTATGTGGTCCAAATTCAATGGTGTGTTTTGTGTGGTCCAAATCGACTCTCTTATTTCTTAGGGGAAAATGAAAGGGGAAGAAAACAGTGAATAGGAGGGAGTAGTACTCGGTACAAAATTTGCGTTTGTCAACTTATGATCAATTATCTACATTTGTAATTCTAAAAGAAAATTAAAAATAAATACATAATGATAGCCTACTAATATCCTAGACTCCTAGCCACTTAAGCAAATTGAAAACATACTCATTTCAAATGAAACAATTGATATGTCTGCCATATGTCCATGCTTCCATCAAGAGATCTTATACTCCGTATTACTCAGATTCTTATTTACGATGTACATAATTGTCTTAAACTTAGAACGAGTCATATTAATTATTAAATAACATAGATAAGGCAAAAATAAAATGACTAGGATCAGCAAAAGACATGTCCTATTTATGCAAATAAGGTGTATTTAACCGGTTTTAGTTTTAAAACGAATATATCTGTCGAGATACCTACTCACTTAAAATATCACTTACTTGCCTAGTATTTATATTACTATGCCATGTTATAGAATTTGCATCATTTTAACATCTATGATATCTAAACAACTCTAAAAATGCAAGCTATATTTCATCACATAATTCCACCAATCAACTTCCGTCCATGCAAAAATTTACAACCACCACAAAAGTCGGTCCGGTTTCAACCCTACGCCACCACATCTCGACACGCACCCATTTCGAACCCCGAGAGTCTGTCCCCAAAACTAGAGGTACATAATGAGGAAGTGGCCTTTTGGGACTACCAATTTTTGTTCATGTCACAAAGATTAGAAGTACCAAACCCTATTAAACTCAAGTTAATAGAAGGTGCACTTCCTAAAGACTTTCCTAGTGGCACATACTATCTTATCGGACCCGGGTTGTTTATCGATGATTACGGGTCAAGTATTAACCCACTTGACGGACATGGGTATTTACGGGCTTTTGAGATTAATGGGCCTAATAATGAGGTTAACTTTTCAGCTAAGTATGTAAAAACTAAGGCCCAAATTGAAGAATGTGACCCAATTAATGGGTCTTGGGAATTTACCCATAGAGGCCCATTTTCTGTATTAAAAGGTGGTAAAATGATTGCTAATACAAAAGTAATGAAAAATGTTGCTAACACTAGTATATTAAAATGGGGTGGACGTTTGTTTTGTTTGTGGGAAGGTGGTTCACCTTATGAAATTGATCCTATAACATTGGATACAATACGAAATTTCGACCTTATCGATTGTTGTGATGGTGAAAATGAAGAGGTTTCGAGTTTTAATCGATGTTCTATGTGGGATGTTGTTGCTCATATACTGAAGCCGATTCTTCATGGTAATTTTTCTGTACATCTGAAAAAAATATATATTGTTGTGATTCGTATAATGATTTGGCGATTTTTTGTGCTGGTGTATAGGAGTCTTCAAAATGCCTACGAAGCGAATGTTGTCCCATTACAAGATTGATGCTCGAAGGGGACGACTTATAGTTATGACATGTAATGCCGAGGACATGGTACTTCCTATAAGCCATTGCACTTTCTATGGTACATTGCTCACTAACTATGCAGTCATTATTCAGTAGATGTCAACTAATTTAGTTGGTAAAGTCTAAGAGATAATGCTTATGACGTGGGTTCAAATCCCGTCAACTAATATAATCTGTGTTCTTTTTTATTTTCAGAATTTGATCCAAGTTTTAAATTGTTGCATAAAAGAGAGTATATCATTCAGGCTCACTCGATGATTCATGATTGGGCGTTTACTGATACACATTACATAGTATTCCCCAATCGAGTCAAGGTTGACATTTTAGGTATGCAAGATATTACCTTCAATTTTATTTATGTGCTCACTATATTATCCGAAAATAAATATTGTAATTGTCGTCGTTGTCGTCGTTGTTCTTGGTGGTGGTGGTAGTGATGAATCAATGTTGTCATTGTTGTGTAGGATCAATGGGAGCCATTTTCGGAACAAGACCGATGATATCAACATTATCGGTCGATCATAGCAAGCCAACATCTCCTATATATGTACTTCCTCGTTTCCATGAGAACAAGAGTATTAGTTCTCATTCAGAGGATTGTTTAAGACAACCAGTTGAAATTCCTCAATTATGGTTACTACATGTTGCAAATGCATATGAAGATATAGACATTGATGGAAATTTGTTCATTCGAATACATGCTACTTCTTGTTCTTACAAATGGTTCAACTTTCAACACATGTTTGGTAACTGTTTTTCTTGTAATGATTAATTGCATGAATTTACTTCCTTTATATTAAGGGATCAATAATTCTTGTTAATTGATATAACGGTTTTTCTAGGGACACGTTAGAAAAATCGTTCATATAAAAAGTTAGATGATCATTACGTTAAAACATCAACTATTTATAAATTGCTTGACTCTCTTTAGAATAAAGCAGTTTTAGCCTAGTGGTTTTATCCTAATTAACTGGCACGTTATTATGATCGTTAAATGCAGGGTATAACTACCAAAGCGACATCCTTAAGCCATCAACGATGAATTGCATCGGAGACAAGGAGAAATTATCGCCTCGTCTAATTGAGGTTACATCTTTCTCACTATGTATATTGATTACTAGTACATACATTGAGTAATACGGAGTAATAGAGATTATAATGAGCGATTTTCTTCATAGTGTTGAGTGTTCTAATCCCCTACAAGATACACGTTTATAAGGTTATAAATGTGTAATCTAGTCAGGGTACACGTCAGAGAAACCGATATAAACATTTTCTTTTTATTATAGGTCTCTATTAAGATGCAAAGGAATGATGGTCTTAAATTATGTACAACAACAAGCCTAAACAAATGGAGTAAATCCTCAGATTTTCCAATCATAAATCCTCAAGTTTCCGGATACAAACATAAATATGTGTATGCTGCCTCTTGTTCTGGATCATATCATACAATGCCACACTTCCCCTTTGATACTATAGTAAAGCTTGACACCTTTAACAAGTCAACAAGTACTTGGTTTTCGGGTACCCGTCGATTTGTTGGAGAACCAATGCTTGTTTCAACAGGACACTCGAGTGAGGACGATGGATATGTTCTCGTGATTGAGGTGAAGGACGTTAATTTAACTAACGTGTGACATCTCACAACCACCTTCCCTTTTAAACAGTATTTTAACCAGTTGTGAGATGTCACATGCCTGTTTAGCGTCACAAATGAGAATTTGTGTATAATCAGTTATATATAAGATGGTTTATTAATACGTTTTTCATGGCAGTATGTAGTCTCACGTCGGATGTGTAATCTATTGATATTGGATGCGAGAAGAATTGGAGAATCGAGTGCCCTTGTTGCAAGGTTTGAAGTACCCAAGTCTCTAACGTTTCCCCTTGGATTCCATGGCACTTGGACACAAAAAGACTGAAATGATCACTTGATTTTATAATTTGCTATGATCTTGTAATGTGAAAAATTACTTACAAATCAAGGGATAATTCATAGGAGTATTTTTTTAAAGTTGAATAGTATTTTTTTTCTAAGTATTCCTTATTGCTTTTAGTTTAAGGGTATACAAACTTAGATGTACACATGTTCACTTACTCAACTTGCGGTTGATGGATAGTGTGTGTACGAGTGTGTCAAAGACTTTATAAATTATAGCTTGTGAGTAGAGATGGCAATGGATCGGGTACCTGCCCCGGATTCGCGAGATCCAATACCATTGGGTCGGATCTGGATTTCATTATTTTAGATCCGTAGGATCCAGATCCATATACGATTATCAGGATCCGGATCTGGATTCTTCCTCTGAGATCCATATCCAGATCCGGATCCGACTCTCGGACTATTTATATTTTTCTAAGTCTAATTTTCAAGCCCACGGCCAAGCCCATCTAATTAATAGACTTTGAACAATTTGTTTATTATGTGTCTATTCCAAATGTGCGGTATTTTGTGGTTAGTAAATACAAAAATTCTCATTTGTGACGGACATATCTGTCACAAGCTTATGACGGATCAAATAATACCCACATGGATAGAAAAAGACAAGTTATTTGTAATTCCCTAGGCTTGTCTTATTTACCCAAGTAGGATATATTTGGCCCGTTTCAAACTTGTGACGGATATATCCGTCACAAGGGAGACTTATTGTAGTAAACATTGTTTGTACTTTGTATCTCTTTGAACAATTTATTTTCTTTTAAGTTTTAACAATGTCAGGGGCATTGAACATGGTTATAACTTTGTACGGAGTAATTGTTAAACTTTACCATTTTGCTGGTAAATGGTAGTTGGTAGCAAACTTTGTCATTTGACAATTTAGTGTGCTATTACGACTAGTGTAATATCGAAACTTGTACGGAGTATATAACATGTAACTGGGGTATAACGTTACTTTAAACTTGCTGAGATCCGTTTTGGATCCGGATCCTACCCGGATCCGTTGGATCTGGATATGGATGTTGAAATTTTAGATCCTTAGGATCTGGATCGGATCCAGGTACACTAACAGTAAAATGGATTTGGATCTGGATCCTATAGGATCCGGTCCAGATCCGATCCATTGCCATCTCTACTTGTGAGGATCCATGTACTATTTAACGATCATATTGAGAAGCAATGATACATACTTGTGTTATGAGATGGTGTTTGTTGGATGCGGATTGTTTGTACGGCTGTAGACTAGTACGAGGCTTGACTTCATTAGCAATGTCGTCACGGTGTATTCCATTAATTAGT
>JAGPOY010000445.1:0-23908 GCA_018983105.1 Silene uniflora | reverse complement strand
GAGAGGGTCTAGTAGTCCAATGCTGTGTGACACGTGGTCAGTGAGCATTGACCCTGGTCAAGATGTTGACTCGGTCAGCCGGTGCAGAATATGCCCCATCAGTTTTATACAAGCTTTTAAGCATGTGTCTTGCTACTCTACAATGATACTACTAGCTTTTGGAGTAAAAAAATAAATTTCTGACTTGATCATAACTCTATAAAATATAGTACAAGAGTTGTGAAACAACATTTCTAAAAGTCTTTTAGTAGTAGGCTAAGCTTATGGTGAAGCGACGTTGATGACCCATTAAAATTGACATAGTATACGTCAAATGTTTTTGTGCTTGTAGTCATAGTTTGCGCAGGGATGGAGTTAGGAGACTATAGTTGATTATTATTGTTAGACATATACTGGCTCAGGTGTTACAAATTAGATTGTTTAATGGTTGATCTTGTGGTGGAGACCGATTAATGTTCTGGTTAGGTACAAGGGAGGAGGAAGAGGAAAGGGGTGAGGACGACAAAATGAAGACAGGAATTGGAGTATAAGGGAGCGGGAGATGGAGCGAGGAAAGAGGAGTAGAGAAGGGGAGTAGTAGAAAAAGAAAACGAGGAGGATGAGGAGTAGTAATATGAATAAGGTAAAGATGAGTAGAAAGAAAATGTTAGTGTTAGTTAATAGCGCTTGTTGCTAGGCGTTAGCGTCAGTGTTGTTTTTTGTGAAATTTCTAAAAATAGGCTAGGCGTCACTACACTATACCAAGGGAATGTCTAAACGTGTTAATGAATAGAGTTGTTTCTTATTGTGGTACCCGTATGGTCATATAAGAAGACCATCCTTATTTGTGGAGTAGTGTACCTAAATAGTTATGGTATGTATTGGATCACTCATACTTCCCGTTTTAAAGAACGAGTTATAAAAATATGTGTACTTGAACTAGGTTAAGTTTATATTTATGGTGCTTCTTGAGTTAAGATATAATGTTAATGTCTTATGATTTATCTAAATCAGGTTAATTTAGGTGGTATGTGTTGATAAACCTACGTTTTAAGCAGAATTGTTAAGAACTTTCTCAAAGAAACGTGTTTAAGAATGTGTAGTTGGACAAAGTGCGGTATACCGTATATGTGTTTACCTTACTTCGTTCACAAGTTACAACATAATACTAATGTTTTAGTATTACATGTAATTGTGTTTTATAACAATTGTTCATCTTAGCAAAAGACATTGTTATTTCCGGATACTCAAGCTCTCAATAAAGTCAAATACAAACCAAGTTCCAAGCGTAAACTGAATGACCAATCTAGGCAAAATGCGTATATTCATGTTTTCGGCAAAGTTAGATACGAAATATTCACGAATGTGATCATGTTTGCAATCGATTCGAACATCAAAACAATTATAACGACAAGCATTTTATTCAGATCGCCACTCAAAATGTGTAGAAAACCAAACCAAATCAAAATTCGATACTATGCAAATAAAACGTAAACTATTAAAATAACTTGGGGGACGGTGCGCATCGCGCACCGTGAACCAACTAGTCATTAAAAAAGTAATGGACCTTTATTTCTGAGAATAAATGGAGAGGATCCTTACTCCCGAGGAGAGGTGGACAACAGTGCGGGTTGGCCCGCCCCGCCCCATCGGGCCTCTACTTCACACTGTCCGCTGGCCCGATCTTCTATCCCGCACATCCCACTCTCCATCACGGGCCGGTCCCAGGCTCACTCTTCCTCAGGCCACACTGCCCAGCGCGCACAACCCTCTTGGCCCACTTTCTTTTTTGCCTAATCGGGCCGGTCCATGGCCAGCAATCCCTAACCCGGCCCGCTCCAAGCCCGCAATCAGGCTCCCCATTCCCCAACCCAGCCCGGCCCATGCTGAACCGCCCAAGGTCCACCTTTACTCCCGAGGGAGTGGGTTGGAAGACGTGTAACATCATTATAGGCTGTCATCAATAAAGGGAAGACTTAATGTCACTCATGTTTGTGAGATAGTGAATAGTAATATGTCCTTAGACTTAGCGTTTATGGTTGTGGTATTAACAAAGAATGTAGTGACATTATCATTTCCGTCAATAAAGCTAAAATAACAAAAAGAGATTAAAAGTTAGTTAATGACTCACTTGACTTAGAATTTTTGATGGATTTTTTTTTTCTTTTTCAGATGAGCGAATTATGTCGCGGGTTGGAATCAAATACCCAACTTCATAATTGCGGTAAGAGCGCTTTTAATCCTTGAGCTCACCCTTGTTCTCGAAAAATTCTTGTGTCCTTCGGAAGGACCGTCCTCCTTACACTTAAAAGCAATCCACCATATGAAATATTATAATGGCTTGAGTGTAAGGAGGACGGTCCTCCCGGAGGACACAACAATTTTTGCTTGTTCTCAATGGTCATATCAAGTTAAAAAGAGAGAGTAATACACTAATACCTAGTGTTGACCTTGAACCAGGATGGAGGAGTAAAAATCGAAATAAATTGAAGAGGTCTGACAAGAGGGACAGTTAAGAAGGACAAAATAAAATTGACTGTCACTCCTCCTTGATTAATTACTGTGGTATCAGTACTATTTACTGTTCACATCTCGCTGTCATTGACCAATGTTGCCTTTGAAAAGCCACAGCTCCTTACCACTTGCTCAACATCTGTCCAAACTTTGCCCCAACTACTATTGCACCACAAAAATTGTTGTTTTAAGATGGATATCCCCGCTATTATTGCACAACAAAATTTATTGTTATCGAAAATGTTCTCGAATCTCGTGTAATAATGGTTAAAATAGAGGTACTCGACAATAAGTCCCAATTTGAATTGGGATATATTCATTTTTAGGAAACCTTACTCATTATAAAAATGACACCCCCATTACTTTTACTCAAAAACTCTGTTTTTTTTTTTTATGACGAGGAGGTTTAATCCTCCGCGGGCACGCAACAATACCATGTAACTACCACGTACCATGTAAAAAAACTCGTTTGTTAATTGTGCCTTTTTATATCAGGCCATTAGGGTAAGCAAAAAGTCTCCCTTAAGATGGTCACAAGCTTATCACCTCCCACAACCCCCTTTCCCTTGTAAAATTATTTTAATCGATTCGAAGTGCTTACAAGCTTGTGAAAGTCTACAATGAGAATTAGCCTAGCTAGGATAAGAGCGAAAGGAGTATTAAGCCATGTTCTTTTAGACTTCAAGTCACCCCCTTTAAGTTCAGTTCAGTTCAGTTCCTAAAAGTTCAGTTCCTATAAGTTCAGTTCAGTTCAGCTCTTATAAGTTAAGTTAAGTTCAGCTTCTATAAGTTTAGTTCAGTTCCTATAAGTTCAGTTCAGTTGCTACAAGTTAAGTTCAGCTACTCTATAAGCTCAGTTTAGACAAGTTCATACAACTTATATTAACTATAAATTCATACTTGTTTTTTAATATTGACAAATTTTAAAAAAAAAAAAATATAATTTTCGTTTAAATTAACGCAAAAAAAAATGCAATATTAAAATTATCCAATACACATTATTCTTAAAAAAAATGTCCCTTATAATTTGTTTATGCTAAATCGCCTACTCATTACTTTTTCACAAGTTCACATATCTCACTAATATTTTTACTCTTACTTCACCTCAACCTCATTAATCGCAAAGTATTGAGGCTTGTTTGAAACAAAGCGTAAAGAAGTTACGCACAAGGTACGAAATAACATAGTAAAAGTCATTTGGCGAGACAATGGATTCGATGATTTTAGTGAAAAGGAAGCTGAAGATGAAAGAGACGAGGAGGATGATAATATGGAAATAGATGGTTAGAAAAAAAGTAATATGTAATTTATTTTTTATTGTAATGTATTGTAGAAATTGTATAAAAAGTTAACTTATATAAAAGCGCAAAATTTTTATAAGTTCAATTCCACTTCTATAAGTTCAGTTTAGCTCTTATAAGTTCAGTTCAGTTCCGCTCCTATAAGTTCAGTTCAGTTCATATAAGTTTAATTCAGTTCAGTTCCATTCATATAAGTTCAGTTCAGTTCAATTCAGCAACTTGAAGTTTAAAAGAACATGACCTTAGTTGTCTCTCAAGAGTGTAGAAAATGTCAAATATTATTTTATATATAGATAGATGAGACAAGGTTTTATCATTTCCTAACATTTTGCTATTTGAATCATCTTGATCTAGCAAATAGATTGGGCTGTATCGGGTTCAGTTACGAGTCTTTCAACCCAAACACGACCTAATTAAATCTCGTGTCATGTTCATGTCGACCCATTTATTATATAAACAAGTCATCAAGCCTTAACCCAAACTCGTTAATTCCTTGTCGTGTTTTCGTGTCATGTCAATGTTAGGAAAGTGTACAAATATTAATGTGATGCAGGATCACGAAAAATTAGAATTAAGTTAATAAAAATGTCATTCGTGTCCGGTTCGTTTTTAGAGAGTTCACCCTAACCCGAACTAATTAAATCTTTTATTGTGTCCATACATATCAACCCGCTTACGTAAAGTGTTCGTTAAATCTCAACCCAAACCCGTTTATTTTGTATTAGGCCGTTATCTTAAAAAAGTCTACAAAAGGGTACACTACTCTACTCTAAAAATCAAGGGAATAGTTGAAAGTGGCGGCGCCGCTCATAATGTAATGCATTATGCATGTACTTCTATTTCCAATTTCTACTTAAAACTCCAAAACGAACACAAAATGCGACCAAACAAGTAACACAGTCGGTTTGAGGAAAACCCTTTTGTAAAAACCTTACATTTTAGATTAAAAAAAGGAGTGATCTTTTCTATAAATATCACTGCTTTTTTACCATTTTGAAAGTAATTTTTTTTGGGAAATTAAAAAGTAGAGACCAAAAAAGTTGGTTTTGTTTATGTTATTTCAAGGAAGAAAGAATGTCAAATGAAAAAGGAAATTGGGACAAAAGAGAGACAAGATACCATGATGTTGCCTTCAATTTCAGGTCACAACAACATCCACAATATTCACCCTCAGGTTTACTTTTCACTCTATTTCATCATCTTTTTGCATTTTTTTAGTCTTTCATTCTGTTTCTTGTCAGCTTATATTTTAGTCAACTTACCTCTTGCAATCTGAGAGAGTAGTCTTAAGTTAAGACGGTCTTACGTCGATTTTGGAATTTGGTGTCATCTTTTTGAACTAGGACTCCATAATCCATATTCCCATAATCCTTGTATTTGTTTGGTTTTGCATGTGTTTTGGTTCTTATAAGTTAATTTTGATGTTATGTTTTTAAAATTGGACGGACTAATAGATTGTGAAACTTGGGTTCTAATCCGTTGATAGTTATATACTTATATGTAGTCCTTTTCGTAAACGCGATTAAGATAACTATTAACCGGAACAAAAAGAGTGTATTTTTCTCATCATTATAGGGTACGAAGTATTTAATTTTGTTGTTATCTTCTTGAGGGAAATGATTTAGAGACCTTAGGTATGTAATTTTGATGTTACCCTGTACTTTCTTTGTCTCAATCAATAGTTTACATTTACTTTATTTTTCCTTAGGCGTGTAATTTCGATGTTATCTTGTACTTTCTCCGTCCTAATTAATTGTTTACATTTGCTTTATAAAGCACACAAAATAAAGCAAATGCGAACTATTCACGGGACAAAGAAAGTATAGTCGAAGATTTTTGTATACGCGTTGAAGATGTATTTGCCTGTAATTCCATCTATTCTACGGAGTATTTTTTAATGGTTTCGAACGATGATGAATCACATTTTCAAACTAGATCGAACAATCCTTAACGACAGCGATGACGATTTTGTGTAGTAGAAGGGTGTCCAAAAACGACATTTACAGCGAATCAAAGGCAAGAACTCGAGAGACAGACAGTGATATACAAGTACATGATGGCATCCATGCCAGTTCCACCAGAACTCATAGTTCCAGTCTCAAAGTATCCATCGCCATCACCATCACCATCACCATCACCTCACCCCCCGTCTGCACTCCGCCACAGCGACCAATCCTCTATTAGAAATGCCATGGAACTGAGATACACTGGTGTCGGCCGGGGTGGGGGTCGTGTAGGAGATGCAGAGCCATGGAGGTGTAAAAGAACAGATGGAAAGAAGTGGAGGTGTTCAAGAGATGTAGCACCTGATCAGAAATACTGTGACAGACATTGCCATAAAACCCGACCTTCAGCTCGTTCAAGAAAGCATGTGGAATCGTCTCTTCTCGTTTCTCCTGCAACTACTAGTGGTACTAGTAATAACCCGAATGTTATTAATCCTTTTCAACACCATTCTTCTTCCCATGACATGTCCTCTTCTCTAAGGTAACTTTTATCCCTATATTTTTATGTTTTTGCTTTACCAATTTTCCATTGTTTTAAAAATGTGATAAATCTTATACCATGACGTATGTCAGCTAGATCAATTGGTAAAGCTATGGAAATTTGTCTATATGAATTAGTTCCCTTTGGAATCAAAACTGAAATTTTGCAGTCCCCATTTAGTCCATTTGACCATTTCTTTACGTTTACTGTAAACTCGAGTTTCTTATGCAAACGCGTGCACGTGAGGTATGAAAAGTGACACGGTGAAAAAAGTAAGAAAATAAATGAGAGCAAAAATGTTCTTTTTTAACACGAGGAATTTGCTTCGCGTAAATAGTAAGTGTAAATAATTTGCTTAAACATACCGAAATGAATATGTGAAGAAATGGTTCAGATAGAGACAGTCAGACAGTAATTCAATACCATAGTACCATAGTACCTTAGTAATTCTAAGTGCTTGAAGGTCACTCACTCCGTCTCAGTGAATAGTTTACATTTTGAAGGGAATGATACTAACAGTATTGTTCCTATCCCATCGGAGAATTATTTTGGGGGGAATAATATGGTGTATACTATTATACTTCTACTGCATAAATTCCCCTTTGTTTTTTAGGGATTTTTGTTTGTGTGGATGGGGATATAGGAATTTAATAGTGGGTCTGCTTATTTATGTCTACTTTCCCTATCCCCGCTGTCAATTGAATTTGCATTAGTAAATGGTGCAGTTGGTAATAAATTGAAAATGTTGAGATGAATTGTAAACAAGACCGTCTAACACGAGAGTCGAGACTTACTGTATCGATATTCGATACATTTGTACTTTTGCAGGTATCCTCAGTGGTTTATGAAGGATGAAGCTATTACGCCAACTGCTCAAATTTTGTACCCGCATCAAATAGAACAGTTTTCACATACCGCTCGTTCTAGCCCTAGAGCACGCCTTTCTGACCAGTCTACTGATGCACTACAACGGCCTTTTATCGACGCTTGGTCGTTAGAGGATGCTAGTACTAATCTCAACAAGTACCCTAATACTTCTTCTTCAGTGGATACCATTTTACCACTTACATTGTCCATGTCAGCTAGGTTTGACTCTAACAGTCAGAATAACGCCAAAGACGATAATCATTGCGTTAGGGAAACCCGTTCTTCTCAGCAACAACCATTGAACTGGATGAATTCTTGGGCTAGTTTGCCGTCTGGTGGTCCCTTGGCCGAGGCATTGTGCCTTGGCATGCCTGGTCCGACCGATGCTTGGGCAACCCATTCAGAGGAATTGGTGTCGCCACATGGACATAGTAATAGCTCTCATGCCAGTGGTGGCACCAATTGTCAAGGTTTCCATCTTGAATGAACTCGATAGTTCTCGAGGTTATCGACATTTTGGTTCTCCTTTATCAGGTCATTTTGCTGGTATAAAGCTTTTTGACTTATGGAGCATGAGAATTGATCAGCTGAAAGTTTGTAAACTTTGACAGATTTCCTATTTCCTGTCTTTTTCCTCAATTCCTGTTTCATCTCTGTTGATTACTAAACTAACAATATTATTAGTATTTAGCGGGTAAGCGGGTTTGAAACGAACTTGATGCAAATTCACCCATACCCCACGACCAATGGCAGGTACAATGTGTGGACTGTGGTACCCATATCTGCCTCACAACCGGCAAGAGTTCTACCCAAAGCAGCTTCAACTAAGGCGGGTGCGTTGTGGTACCCGCTAGTACCCACTCCACTGTCATCCCCAGTAATGAATGCCAGTATTTTCCCTATTTCGTAAGTAATCTTCAATGTGACAAACTCACAAATTAGTAAAACTCCTAGGACGACATAAAACCTGACTTCTGATCATATTTGGATAGGCACCCTTGCAAGAATACAGACAGACTTCTGCTACCACTATTTTAAATTTTAAGTATGTCGGGCGCAGAAAATGGACAGGAAAAACGACATCAGAAGTGTACGACATCAGTTCTATTTAAAATATAGAGCAGTGTAACACAGCCAAAGTCAAGAATATCTGAATATGCACACAACCATGTTTAGTTCCTAACGAGCCGAAACAAAAGGACAAAGGGTATGGTATGCTTCGTATAATTTGCTAAACTGCAGCAACTTACAAAGGTTAAAATAGCAGGAATTCTGCCAGTGCTGTTCGATCAGGTGTATTACATGCTTCAAAAACAAAAATGAACTGTTCTCTTTGATTTACAAGTAAAGGCCCCCGCACAGAGCGAGGTAAGGGGTCCGATGTACGCAACTTTGCCCTTCGGTTAACTACACATAAAGACTATTTCTACACGAAGCATTAGTAGATTTAGTACAACTTATTACTGGTATATCAGATTACAAAAAATAGTACCATCTTTTACAGATTATACTGTTTGATATTTACTCGAAGCTACTGGGAAAATTGATGGCGTACCTCAGTTAAGATATGCTGATACACATAAGCAGCTCATTGTGGCTGAGCACTCATTTTACAGGTTCTGCAAACAAGGCGGGATGGAACATGTCTGAGAAATCAAAAAATTGATAAAATTTTAGTCTTGAGGATTTGATGTTGGATTTGGCTACTGGTTGTATTTGTAGCTTCATTGTCCGGAATAAGTGTCGGATGTACAAGATGAAATGAAAGCTGGACTGTCTGATGCTATCAGTCAAGTTTATGATCGTGGTAATTCAGGAAAGAGTGGAAGCCGTGTATGACCATCACCTATGAGACATACAAAGTTCAATCAGTATACACTTTGATTCTAATATAGTCATTATTTCACTGAAAGCAAAAAAACCTGCACAATCATATAGCTTAGCCCGGGTTCTTACAGAAGTCCCACCCATGGTACTGGGGTAGGGGTTTGGATGTATGCAGACTAATCCTTGTGTTCAGTACAGACTACAGAGAGGTGGTTTCCAGAGAACCCATAATATAAATTGCGTTGTGAACGGTATTTCCAGACCCCTACTACTCAATACTAAAAGTATACAATTTAGTGACCCATTTTGCTTTAACTCCAAAGCTAAATAATTGTAGGCTCATAGAATAACCGTATATGGAATGCCAGGTGTTTCATTCGCTGAGAGAATAAGGGACTCAAATTGCCCCAATGGTTATCAGAAAAATATATATTTACTAACCGGAACAAAATCTAAAAGTTTTAATCTTAGTACAAGCTATTTAAATGTGCAAGAAATCAAGTCGTATAAAATCCAACAGTCAAAGAGATTCAATAACCTTCTTTTTAAGCAGTTCCTGTGATTAATCTCTCTCTTTCATCCAGCTTTTTGACCTTAAGAACACCAACTAAGGCCTGAAGGCCAAAAAGAGCACAAAATGTGAAAGCAGTAATTGCAGGCACCTGAAACGGGTAATTTATATCAGTCATTTTAGTTTGGTATTTCTTTTAAGTGGCAAGAATAAGCAGTAAAAATTATCGAAAGGATCACTTACTCGGATTGAATGAAGATACAAAATTGTCGCCAGATTGACCAAGGTCCCAGCAACTATGGCCTGTGAGCATTGTAAATCAGAATTAAGATTACCACTCAGTGACCTGACTGATGCCACGTACATTTGAAAATAAAGTCAGCAGTCGACAATGTTAATACAGACAATTTCGGAAAGTTGCGCAAAACAACACAGAAACGACTGCTAATTTTTGGAGTCTATCTTAATCCGACAGTTTAATCAACTACGTCACAGAATCAATGTTGTATAGTTGTCCCCCAAACAGTTTCATTAGCTACGCCACAGCAATTATCCTTATATTCAAGATTTTCTCTACTGATGGAAATTCTGCAAGACTCTAAATCCACAGCTCATAGGCAACTTTCAAGGCTCATCAAGCAGAGAGAAACGAAGAAAAGTTTGAAATCTCGAGTTGTACACGTCTTAAAGGCCAACCCTCGAATATGTTACTCATTACATAAAATATACACATCACAGCACGGCTATACAATGAGGTACTATTGAGTAACAAACCCCTTAGGAGGATACCTAACGAATATGAGCATTCCTACTTCTGCTTGATCGGGATTAACCTTGATGGATAAGAAACAATGCAACTGGCAGATGACAAGATTAAACTTCTTGACTGTACCTTTAGTCTCCCTAGACCACATAACTAGGTACTCGTATGAAAATAAAGGAATGGTTGTGTGTTGCAGCTGAGCTCTCATGGGTGTCTATAAACACGCCGACAAACAAAAAACCATGCCAATACAGAGAACGCAGCTGACCTATTTGCCTGGTTGGGTTTTGTAGTCCATTAAGGGTAAGAGACAAAATTACTCAATGACAGAAAAATCAATAAATCAATTAGGTTTGATAGAAGAAGTCTGGGAATCAATGTCAAATGAACATGCTAGCCAGTAACTGGTGATTTAAGTTTAAAACGTTCAGTTAATGACTCACACTTCCTATTGTCTTCTGAACTGCTGCTACTCGTTGGAAAGCCCTCTCGGACTCTAAAGCCCTAACACGAAGCTTCAGGTCTCCCTTTTCCTGTTTAATAAATATTGCAACATACATGGTAAGGTACAGAAGTAACATCAAATACTAATATATGTCTCTCTCTCTTCAGGTCAAAGAGGATGTGTACCAGCCGTTCAATAACTTCAGCGAGCTTTCCAACTCTATCTGCCTGCCTAAACAAGTTGTAGAATGCACGAGCTTGCCGGTCCCATCTCTTTCGGAAATCCTAAATCAAGTAAAACTTTCATTTAAAAAAATTTGGAATATTAACCATATAGCACATTATCATTGAGAAATATGAATTCAAGTCTTGTACCTTCAAAATAACTTCAACACCAGCTTCACGGAATTTCAACAATTCGAGAGCATAGCTGAAAGACAATGTTGATGTCTTTAACAGTAAAATAAATAAATATACCAACTGCCTCGAGGCTGAATGTTTACAATGAAAAATAGCTAGTAGAATTATAAATCTAATCTTACGGTTTGGCAATTTCAGTGATATCAAAACGAGGGTCAAGGCCCTTGCCAATGCCATCTAACACTGCAAAAGCATAAGAGAGTTTTGTGTTGAGGTTCAGCAGGTGGGTATAAAATTTACAAGTAGCAGCCAATTGTCATTTACCAGAAAATGCTCGGACAACAAATGTGAAAGTAGCAGGAAATCTGAATGGTTGGTCTGCAGCAATTGCCAACAAATCTTCCCCTGCAATATGATGGCACAAAATTGTCATAAATCATAATTCAGCAGCTTTTAAGTTTTAACCAATTAAGTTAGAATCGGAAAATACTTCAATTATGTATTGCAGTGTGCATTTTACCTATTGCAGCTAGTCGTTCCTTTTTCTTCTGAAGTTTTTCCTCCTTGCTTAATGGCTTTTTAAATCCGAGTTCTGCTGCAGCTGCTTTTTCCCTCTCTAGCCTTTGTGCTGCAAGACGCTCCTCAAAACTGTACGAAAAAGAATTTAATGGGTATTACAACAATAGATAGCTTCTATTTTATGTTCTTTTCAGGCACCCAATCATTTGGTTGTTTCACATTTTGTCATTCAGGTAGGTTAATAATTACTGAGGATACTTCAACCTCTTTTTTAAAATGACAAATCTGACATACAACCGTCTTCAGAATAGTCAATATAAAGAAGCTAAGTTTGCTAGCTAAAAGGGCAATCTTCTTGATCTTGGAAATTGTAGCTGGCAAAAATCAGTAGCATGCAAAATAGTCCGCAAGTAAAATTTTTAATTCACTCAAAATGATAGAGAGGGCCCGAGGGGGCGTTGTTGCCTAACAGTTTGTTCGGAACGACAGTATCGACCTCGCAGAAACAACACCAGTAACATATTTTTCTACCCACATATTGAATGCGAGTACCTGTCAAGGAAGAATTTTGCAGTTCTTCTGACAGCAGTCATATCTCCAGTAGGCACAAGAACACCCATTTGGATCATAGCTTGAAGAACCTGCAGATGAAAGTAAATTTCATACATAACAAGAATAGGAGGAAAAACCAAGGTCCATTTAATTAAAAGGAGCTATGACATAAGTTTTCTTTATAACCTTGTCAGGATCCTTCTCATAGACTCCATAAAATGTCTCTAACAAGCCTTCTCTAATGTTTGGGCTGATGCTGCACAACATAAATAACTTCACGTTATGAACACGATTTCAGAAGTAGATGAACAGCAGACGAAGGACAAATTACCTTCCCATCATTCCAAAGTCATAAAATATTAGTCTTCCACCATTTACATCGTCCACTGCAATGTTCCCCGGGTGCTGCAGTAAAGAAAGTTACAAGCATTTCAGGAACAACAACTATGAGATCATGTACATTATTTTCAAATTTCAACAACTAACCTTAGAAAATAGTATAGCAATACAGGACTTAATTTAGCCCTCACAGTTTCATATTACAGCGAGATATCACAGCATAACAAATTATTTGGTCATTAGTCAATTCAACATTATTTCAAGCCCATAGAAGCGGTATAACCATCTTTACACATCTCCTCAAACGGGGCTAATTTTTTGCAAAATCCTAAAGGTCATTCCAGGAGCTTCCAAACTTATAAAAAGATAAGCAGTAAATACTAACCGGATCAGCATGGAAAAATCCATGAGAAAGTATCTGCTCTAAATAAGACTCAACAGCATAACGACCTATCCTGAGAGACAGTAAACCAATAGTAAGGACTAAGGTAGAAGCACAAGAGTTTTTGGCAGTAAACTGAATTTCATGTCAAAACTATCTAGTAAGTGGTGGTTTAAGATAATGTTAGTCATTGGTTGCTTCATACTTTTTGCGATCAACGCCCAACTGGTCTAATGCTTGAATCCTGTTTATCTTAATTCCAGGGACATATTCCATTGTCAGAATCTACAACAAAAGTAAAATATGTCAACTTGATGCCATGGAAGTAGAATAACCAAAACTAAGTCCATTTTGACAAAATTCTCAAAATACAATGCTGCCGAACCTGTGGAGTAGTGTATTCCCAATATATTGTGGGAACCTTGACATATTCCAAATTTTTGAAGTTGTTAGCAAACAGCTCTGCATTAGCAGCTTCCTTTGTGTAGTCAATTTCCTTGAAATTTTCACAAGTTAGCAGACTCAACAATAAAACTAAAATTATAGATAGAACTAAATCAACTAATACAAGAATAGCTGAATATAAACTTCACAAAAAGCACAAATATTGTAGCTCATCAAACCCAGACTTAAATATGACAGTCTTCAAATCATAGCAACCAAAAAAATCCTATGAATTGGGTATAATATATGAGTAATACAGTAATTTCACATAACTTTTAGCAGGCAAACTCTATATTCTGGAAGATTGTTGATGTTCACTGTTCAGTATCAGTCAAGTCTTTGTATTCGCAATTTTATTTTTATGTGTCATGGAAAATCCCTGTTAGTCAAGAAATGGAAATGTAGAATACCTCATCAAATTGCCTTTTGAGTTTTAATCATTTATATTGATATTCATTTTAACATAATGGGCGGGTAAGGGCAGTTAGATGTATGCAACCTTTTCCCCGTGTTCTACAAAGAGGTTGTTTCGTTTCCGATGAGTCATAATGGAAATTGCATTGAGCATTGAACCAAATAACACCTACTTCAGAGTAAAAAGAAGTTCAATCCGTTTAGTGTGTCATTGCTTTTCTGTCACAAACTCACAATCGAGAATAAAAGGAGTCTTTGGCTCCGTTGCAAACAGAAATGTAAATACAATAAAGGTGTCCCTTAACCTTGAAAATCAGAATAACATCAACTAATGTCTAACCTTTTTTTTATGTGATTAAGTTATGAGCTTAAAGTATATCCTAGTGCAGACTTTGAAGGTATCCACAACAGGGGATGAAGGTGTGAAATTTGCTATTTTAGAACAAGTTATTTAAGTACGAAATACGTCAAAGGGGCATAAGTTTGACAAACAACCTGGTACAACACACTAGCACACTCATCATAAATTGCAACCCAGTCCCTCTTTGCACCATCTGACTTTGGATCAATCTTCTGAAGATACTCGGCTATCACCTACAAACATATGGAAACAAACAACATAAAGTCAACAAGTCACGAGTCAGAAAAACGAAATGTCCTTGAATGTTTTGCTTTTTTTTTTTCTTTCTTAGGGTCACAGGGGTTAGACATAGCTAACATAATCAAGGCTCGAGAGTTAACATCAAGCATTCAATCGATCAAACTGTGACTTAACACATTAACATTCTTTTCTGTTTCAAATTCGTAGAAAACTTTAGACAGCTTAAAGGATAACACTGGGGTAGAACTTAGGCCCGAAGCTGTTGCTTCCACTAAGATACAAGTTCCACATGAAATTACCCTGGGATCCGTTCCAAGAAAATTCCTCGACATGTATTATCACCAATAAGGTCCTTCGATATTACATATTTAGTGAGCTGTGAGCATACCAGATATAGCAGTAACCCACAATTATATTTGTCCAGAACTATTTCAATACATGGTCTCGTGTAAATGAATTCACCAAATAGAAACCAATTACCAGAAGAACCTCTAATTCAAGTTTTGATACAGCACACCAGCAGTATTTCATAAAAAGCAAGATATCAGACATGTAATTTTCTCTCTTTTTTTCCTAAATTACTGCCCACAATAATTCTCCAATAATTTGAACTCTTTCCACTTTCAAGATGCCAAAAGCCTAAAATCATGCTTCTTTTCGAGCTAAAGAGATTATGCACTTATTTGAGTTCCATTTCCAACAGATGGCAGAAAGAAACAACTTGAACAGAGATAAAAGAAGAAATTAGCATCAAGTAAATGAAGAAATAAAACGAACCCTCAAATTTTTAAGATCTATATCAAACAGATCCTTGAGCCCAGGCCTCTGTACTTTAACTACTACTTCCTGCCCCTTTAGTCTTGCTCGGTGAACCTGACCTGGAAACCAGATGTCTTATGTTACTATTTCAAAGACAATCAATTGGGTAAATATGAAGAGGTCTAAATTATTACCAAGACTTGCTGCTGCTATGGGCTCATAATCAAACCGTTCGAATACATCACCCAAGGGAGATCCAAGCTCCTCTTGAACAATAGATAGTGCTGTCTTTGATGGGAAAGGAGGAACTTGGTCCTGCAGATGAACAAAGGTTATGCAATGGCCAAATAAGACTAAAAAAAATGGCAACAAGATTCACCAGAAATAAACATCTACTGGCTCATTAAAAGTTTAAAACTACTCTAGCTGAGAAGGAGTTTGGATCCTAGTATGAGAGGTTTGATGTAAGTAACTTTAGCTCTTGGTTATCAATTATCAGAGGCTTGTTCTATAAAAAAACATAAGCAAACACTTCTCTGGAACGAAATAAAATTGAGGCATTGAAACTTGAAAGAAATGCAAAATAAATATTATCATCAGATGAGGACAACTTCGTTTTCTCACTAAGAAGTAAGAACCGTGATGATAGTCTCTAACTGATTATTTCATCCAAAAGTAAAATCAACCTGAAGTTCTGAAAGTTGATCAACATATTCTTGTGCAAGAATATCTACTCTTGTGGAGAACTGTTGTCCGATTTTAATGAATGTTGGACCTAGCCTCAAAATATTTTCCTTCAACCATTTTGCAAGAACTATTCGCCTTAGTCGTTGCTTCTCTTCAGTCATCCCTCCTGCAAATAAGTATTGGATTTAACATACATTAGCTGATTAGCTACATAAATGTAACAAAAAAAAACAAGAAATGTGCTTCCAGACTTTGATATGTCCAATGATAAAAGTTACACAACTGAATGAACGTTACTAATATATCCCAGAAGGCGAAAAACCTACACTACACAGAAGGACGACAGAGCACGAGAAGACTTTTTACAATGGTGTTATTGGTTAACATCACTATTAGACAGTCAACAGACACTGCTCCCAGGTAGCACAACTGGTATTCTGGGTAATTTGGATCATTTCGGAACTTCAAATGTACAAGTTAAGAAATTGCAGGTGCCAGTATAAGGGTAAAGAAGATTTCTTGTCCCTACCCCTGAGTGATATCAGAGCCTATAAATAGACAAGGAAAATTAACAGCAGGAGTCAAGCTGAAATGTCGGGTAGTTCCATAATAAAGAGATACTAACTTAGCCTCTAGTAAGTTGTAACTTGTAAGTCGTTACCGACATTTTCTGGATAAGTCAATTCATAACTGAAAATATTTTTTAACAAATTGCAAACGAACAAGAACGCTTGAGCGCCTGCCTCTCAGCCACTTTAATGTCCTGGTGAGACTTACAAATACAGAAAATAGCTTGTATCTACCTCTGTAAGAAAACTTCTGAGTGTTAAACCAAGCTCGAAAGACAAATGTCAGAACAAATCCCCAAATTTCTAAAGTCCTTTGTACTGTAGAATATGTTTTAAATCTGCTCCAACGGCCTCCAGGGGCAACAGAGACCTGCAAAAGGCAGCATAACATGGGATCTGTTTTCAGTTAGGAATAAGTTATCAGTCACAGAGATAATGATACAAAAACGATCGGGATACAAGCTTCTCAAACCATATATAACCAAATGATTTTCTCTTATCCATCCATTCACTATCACCATCACTACCAAAACTAGCACTAATAAAATTATCCAACTTCAGAAGAACGGTCGGCCTAGTTACAGGTCCTTGTAGCGAGGTCATATTAGTGAGTTCAAATTATTGAAATCAGACTCTATGATTGTTTTAAAAGGGTTGTTTGTCAAAAGTGAAATGAATGAGTTGATAGATAACAGCATACTCGAGTTACAGAAACATTGGTACTGCGGTAGCGAACACTAGAAGCCTAGAAATCCAGCATCAATAACATCATTCCTTATACTACTTCTATCTCATTTATACTGTCTGGTTTTGACTTTATTGCTTAAGTGAGATTAATTTTAACCATTAATTTCTCTATATATGCAGAAATAAAATACTGATACGAAGTATAAATTAACGTTTAATCTATCGAAATAAAATCAACTCCGTAACATTCTTTGACCATTTAAGTCAAGTAAGGACGGTATAAATGAGAGGGGGAGCAAGGATGGAAACATCAACCAAGTACCCAACAGAAACATAACCCCACACACGAATGTATTTCGGTATCACAAGTACACGACTCTATGCGTCATCCCAAAGGCGCGTTAGAAAAAAGAATTGCATTTTTTTGTAAATTAAAGGAGGGGTATGTGGGAATATGTACCAGAACTGACTTATATAATTTCTCTTGCCATGAACATAATTTTTTTCACAAAAATGAGTGGGCTTTTCTTGCCATGCAAACATATCACAGGCACCGTTAGGCGACAAGAGCCAGGATTATGGCAGGCAGCACCCAGCTGTCACACTGGCCACAAGTCCACAACACCATCTCCAAATTATGGCACGGTATGCCTACTCCTAGTTTGGGCTAGGCCATTTTAGAGGTCTGGGCACTAGGCGGTTTCAACTCATAGCAGGAAGTGGTACTTCTAAAAGGGTGCACTTTGTTGTATACCTACTGCTAGCATCCTATAAATAAGGTTGATTACACAAGTACTAAAACATAAGTTTGACAAAATCCAGGAAAAAATGTACTTCAATAAAGCATAAACATAACGCATGAAGGTGAGCGCAACTAATCTAAGGGTTTTTCTATGATTTACCCCTCACTTATTGACTTTCTAAGTCATACCCTACCTTTTTGGAAACTTTACACCATAACCAACAACATTACTTTCTCACTTGGACGTTAAGTAATGATGAGTTGATCAATTATCTCCTAACCGACCTTAATGTACCTTAACCTTTCACCTTGATCGGTCCACATTGTAAACACTAAACACCTTTCCTTCCACCTTCAACCTACATTCTCTGACCACCCCATTCTCACCAAAGCCATCCTTCGCACCGTATCACTCATCCTAGGCGGCAACACCTTCTTGCTCATCCCACATCCCCAACCCCTTTCCAATGCAACCTCTTGCAGCCCCTATTCCATACCCCATTAACCACCATTAATAGACGCTGGATTGACGACAGTAAAATCATTTAGTGGTTGAAAGAGAAGGTTGCATTGAGCCTCTTGTGTCCCCTATTCCGTACACATTAAAGAATATCAATTTGTTAAGTAGTTAACTAACTTGCTAAATCATCACTTCGAAAACTAAGTCAACAGAGTTCTTAGAAAGCGCGTACACCATAAAATCTCCCATATTTAGACGGCGGATTAGCAAGGCAATATGTAAAGGAAAATAAAAAGACCCGAAAATTGTAATGAAAAATTCAGTACAATCACCCGAGTAACTCCGACTCCGCCCCTAATAACAAAACCAAGTACTCCTTGAGTTCCAATCACGAAGAATAAAAAGGTAAACAAATAAATAAAAGGAACGGAGTATAAAATTGATAATGTACCTCCAAACCATCGCGACCGCCTTGCTTAAACCAAGCTTCCTCCTGTCCAATGTCCTCCACCGACGACCTCGTCTCCGTCTTCACCTTCTTTTTCTCCTTCGCCGCCGAAACATTTCCATTACCATAATCGAAGTTCGCCAAACTTCCATTACCACTAGCTTTACCATTACCGTTACCATTCAAATAAGCATCAAACGCGCCATTTCCTTTACCGTTCAACTTAACAGTATCAACTCCATTGATAACCACCGCTCTACCTCCTCTTCCCTCCGTCGGCGACTCCCTCACCGCGCGAACTCTCACAAAACGACATCGACTAGGGTTTTCAATCCCGCCGATTCCGGTGAAGCAGAAGTAACAAGGAGAAGATGACGTCAGTGCCATTAATGAATCAAAAATCGAGGTTTTGAAGTAGTTAAATGTGAGGAAATAGTGGAAGGAAGTGAATTAATTAAGCTTGGTTGTTGAAGCTAATTTTCATGGCGGAAGATGAAATAATATAATAATAATAATAAAATAATGTGAGAAAAATGAAGAAAAAAAGGAGAGGTTATGTGGTTGAAGGGAGAAGACAACAAGTGGAAAAGGGAAGATGAGAGTCGAGATTATCGACCGTTATTATTGGTTGGACACAACTCAAGGTTTAGTCCGCGCCACATGCTCTCCTTTTGTTTTTCTTGCTCACTTGACAAAAAAAACAACTTTCTTTAGTTAAGTGAGAGTGTAGATGCGTGAATGTGTGATCTTGGATCAGGTCGGGTTTAATTTGAGTTAGATACTAGTTTTATGCCCGTGCAAATTGCACGGGTATGTTATTTTAAAACATTAATTATAAAAGTAATTTTTAAGATGAGCTTTTATGATAATTTTTAAAGAAAACAGGAAAACATGTCAACTTCTTGTTATAAAAAATTAAACGACAAATCTAATTGTCGAGTTATGAAGTCATATTTAAGTTTTTAGTTCTTAATTATAAATTTCATTTGTAATTAACGTAAATAATGAATGAGAGTCAATTGCGGAGGTGGTTATTGTAGTATGATATATCATTTTGTTACCCGTGTATTTTTAAAATGAAATTTTAACCCGTGTGTTTTTAAAATGAAATTTTGATTCATGCACTTTTAAAATGAAATTTTGACCCGTGCACTTTTAAAATGAAATTTTGACCTAAACAACGCTTCATTTCTCACTTAATATCATCCTTAACCTCACCGTGAGAGCTTCATACATGAAGTGTAACTATAAGGATTTTAGAAATAATGTGTATGAACCCGTTAATTTATTCCTGCAATTTATAACATGGTATAAATACATCTTAGTCAGGCCTATCAAAATATTACTCGAAACCGTAAGCCCGATCTGAGTCACAGTTTTTTACAGGGCCAAGACTCATAAATCTTGATCTATGACCCGTTTCCCTAACTCAAAACAATCTCTTTTTAAAGTTAATTATCTCTACAAATAATATTTTGGCGTAAAGTGATAAATTCTCTCTACTTTTTGTTGAAGCAATTTTAAATTATAAATTGAGTTATAACGACATTTAAAATTTTTAGATTTGATTGTATGTTTCATTTACAATTAGTGTAAATGATACATTAAGGTCAATTGGGTGAGTAGTTATTATCTTATGACATGTCGTCTTGCTAGCTAAATTTGAGTTTCTACTTTACCTTGTTACTCGACCGACTTCATACTTACCCTAATGATATATGAACCAAAATTATTCGGGTGAAAAGTAAAACAAAATTAGTATAATTGTACGGGTATGAATAGTTGTAAACCCATGCAACTTGTTAAACTTGCTAACTAAAAATTTTGACTTTTAAGATGAAAACTTTAACTCGTTTTTCTATATACTCCGTAGTATGGATTGTTAATCAGTGAAGCAAAACAAAATGAAAATTGTGACCCGTGTGTATTTAAAATGGTTTAGTTGAAATGTTAATTATTAAAACCCGTGATGTTATCTTGATAAAATACATAAATATTAAAAGTGAACGATAATGTAAGATATTTTTTTTATTAATATATATAAGGCGCACTATGGATATCGTTATGTGTAAAAAAAGTTACATAAAATCATTCATATTCACCCTAGTTAAACCATATCCAACCCAAAATCTCATCTTTAGCCATAAATTTTAACAAACGCCTTAAATTACTTAGAAATTATGGAATAAGAGAGTTAATACTTAACATAGTGAGACAGATCGATTTTTGTGGAAAAAAAATATTTATTCATCTATGGTTAATAAATATATTATTTTATTACTATATAATACCGTCTTAAAATGTGAAACCGTCTCACGTAAAAAATAATTAAGTTACTTAAGAAATTGCAATTGGCCCAAATTCACGCCACACGTGACACGGCCCATACTCCAATTAACTCCATAGTCCCCTTAAAATAATCCAACAGTCCCTCAAAAACCCTCAAATCATTTCTCACTGCCGCCACTCAACATCAAGGCATCATCTCCACCTCCATTATTCCTTTATTGTCTCTATGTTTCCGTCACTCTCTCTTCTTCCTCCATCCTCTACTGCATCTCCATTATTCTTGGTTTTTTTTCACAAACAAATATTTATTCCAATTAAATTATCTATTATCTATAAGTACCAAATAACCCTCCAATGAGCCATATATATTTAAGGAGATTAATAATTAACGTGATCAATAATTCCTTTCTTTTTTTTTAGTTTTTAAAAATGTCAAAGTGATTAAGTTGATAGTGAACATCGTCTTAAATATATTTATCGAAGCATTTTTTTCATTTACTTCTGCATTTTTATGTTCCTCTTTTATTAATTATTAATTATTTCTGTATTCTGTATTTTATTGGATTTTCTGTCACTTAGTATGAAAATTTCTTAATATATTTAAAAATTTTAGTCGAATTTATATACTCTGTATTCATCATCCTTCGTTTCTTCGCCCGTATAAATTTGGAAGTAGATCTCTAATTTCTGGGGTGATTTTTACACAAATTAATTTTATTGCTTAAAATACATTAAAAAAAAGCACTCATTTTTTCCTTTTTAGTATTTTAAGCATTATTTCATTTAATTTTGCATTTTTTATCTTCCTCTTTAATTAATTTTTGTCACTTAATATGTATTGATGTAAAAAAAATTACTCGATTTTAAATAGGGATTCAATGTCTGTCACTCATCAGGCCATTCTTTAATTTCATTATTAAAATTACTGTAATTTTTTTTTACAGCAGTAAATAAATGTAAAATTGCTGTAATTATTATAACTATACATCTAATAATCTCCCGGTGGAATTTTCTAATTGAATACTTCATAGAGTGAGCAATTATCTACATCATTTAATTAAATCCATTTTTGAACGTGGGTCTTTTTTTTAGGAAAAGCAAATGCTTTTTTGACTTTATGACTTTCAACCACAGGCTGACAACTCAGCACTGTGGTTGTTTGTTTTATAAAGAAGATAGTTAGAAGAAAAACGGTATAGATTCTTTGATAGATTGGCTCAGGCTCAAATTTTGTACTCAATTCAACTGTATAAGGTAATTTCGGGCCCATGGGATGTCCCAGAAACCAAGCCAGTATAATTGCATATCTGTATGTGATTATTTCGTGAGATATAAGAGGTAGATAGAGAATGAAGCATTAGTGTCTTTCTATTAGCTTTACCTAAGTGGAGGTATATTAGTATATATAGAGGTAAATAATGAGGCTGATCCAATGGCGGCTCTAGGCTTTGAACACAGGGGGTGCGGAAAATAAATAATGAAAGAAATATCAAGTTAGTTGGCCAGACGGATTTAAAATAGAAGTGTAAACTATTGACTTGTACCCCCCGATTAGGAAAGTGTAAACATATGACCGGAACGGAGGGAGTACTTCTTCTTTCATTCCTAAAAAAAGATCAGATTTCAAAAAATGAGGATTTGGTTGTACTTATACTATTCTGCACAAAATGATTATATTTCAAATTTAGGCGGGGTGCATGTGAACCCCCTGCACCACCCCTATAATCGCCCCTGGGCTGATCCAATGATCATACTCTTAAACCTAAAACGAAAGTAGTAGTAGTAGTAGTAGTAGTAGTAGTAGTAGTAGTAGTAGTATGAGCAAGAGCATATATTACTAACTTGTTAAACATACGATAACATGAGACCAACTAACGGAATTTAAATAATTACATAACTGGATTTTAACATCATAAATTAGATAAACATCACTACGCCACTGATTTCGCATTTACTGAGTTTCAATAATAACTCCTAAACAATCACTCTCGATAATCACATCTCGTCTACAACCTCGGCAATCAACGACTCCATTACCCCTTCTTTTTGCTCCACCATACACCAATGCACTGTCTTCTTGTCATCCAAGCAAACCACACCTCACTCCATTCCCTCATCCCTTCTTCGCTCCCACTTTAATATTTACCCTTGAACACTCTCATCGGTCCTTGCTACCCAATCTCCTTCTTACTCACATTGCTCCTTCTTACTCACATTGGAATAGCATGCTTCAACCTCATTATCCTCTACCAGCGCCCCATATGTTGACCGAGCAAAACATATCCCATTTTCCTCACAATTCTATTACCACTTGTCACTAAAAAGAGATTTGGATTAATGTGAATATTATGAACACGTTCTTGCTTAAAAAGGAGGAATACCTCTTCCACCTTAGCTATATCCCACCGAGGATCACTCGTAGCAAATAAGACGACCATTACCATGCCATCGTTCTTATCCCCCTATGCGATAAACTCCGACACATTTGTGTTCCAGGGATCTAAAGATCGTGCATATTCTAGTACTCAACCCGTCTCCAATCCTCTTTCTTATACCCTTATGGAACACACCCCTCGATTCCCATATCCCTCTTTGTACATAACTCGGGTTTCTCCTCAATTCTGCACTCATAAACGACCCCCATTAGGGAAATATCTAACAACAATCACCCTTGCTTATAAAGAGTCCTTATTTGTGAATCGTGACCAACCTCCACTCTTGCTTAGTGATATGTCTTTATTTTGGCTTGATTTTACAACGTTCCTCATATGCTTTGGAGTGTATATTCTCGTGTTTATGTGCTAAAAATATCTATCATGCCCCTATTTCTTTCACTTTGGTCTACACCCATCTTGTAGGTGCTAAGGCCGAAAGTGGGGGGCGTGACGAGAAGAATCGATAAAAGAAGGAGCATGAGAAAGAGAAGAGAAAATGAAGAAAATGGAGGATGATACTCTGCCGGC
>JAGPOY010000444.1:0-23915 GCA_018983105.1 Silene uniflora | reverse complement strand
TTTATTTACATGTCGATCCTAACTCCTAGGTGTTTTCTTTTATTAGTATTGTTTTTATTTGCTTTCAACCAACCAATCAACACAATCGTTAAACTCTACCAAGATATTATTCATTCCATAACAACAATTAGTAATAAACCGAGCTCTCTGTGGAATTCGACCCCTATATACTACATTCATTTGTTGTACCATTAGGGTATTTTTGCATAGGTGTGCGACGTCCTATCATATCACAACCCGACATCAATTACTGCTTGCGCAATGTGCAAGAACAACCTTCCCAAAATAATGGGAGTATGAGTATCCTCGGGTATGTCTAATACGACGAAGTCGACTGGGATAAAGAACTTCCCTATTTGCATAGGGATTTCCTCTAGGACACCTAAAGGTTTCGACAAGGTCCGATCAGCCATCTGGACCGTCATATTAGTGCATTGAAATTTGGTAAAACCCAACCGTTTAGCTAAAGACGAAGGCAAAACACTGACGCTAGCCTCTAAGTCGCATAGAGCATTATCGATCAGATGGGTTCCTATGTGACACGGGATCGAGAAGCTACCTGGGTCGGACAACTTAGGTGGATTCCTATTTTGGAGAAGCGCGGAGCACTCCTCGGTCAAAGCTACAGTCTCGACAATGTCTACCGATCTCTTATGTAATAGAATTTCGCGCATGAATTTCAAATAAGAGGGTACCTTTAGAAGTAGCTCAGCAAATGGGACAGTCACCTTCAAGGCACGCACGATGTCAGCAAATTGCACGAACTCCTTTTCCGTCCTAGCCCGTATCAACCGTCCCGGAAATGGAACGTAGGCCTCCGAAGCTTTCTCTCGACTCTCCCGTATAAACTCGTTATTGATCATCCGCTTGCTTTTCTCCCTGGATCGAGGGGATTCTTCACCAATATCACCCGATCGAGCAGCAGTTTCACTCGATCAAGGGCTTTTATCATCCTTGTTGCTCGATCGAGCAACTTCACCAGCAGACTGGCTCGATCGAGTAAGTTCACTACCTCGATCGAGCGGTTCCTCTTCATTCACCCTCGATCAAGTAACAGTTCCTCCTCGATCGAGGACTTCATCAGTGACAGAGTTCGGCACATTGATTTTCGTGCCAGAATGTACAGGTACAGCAGCATTGGTACTGTTATAAGTGAGACCGCTTCTTAGACTAATGGCATTGACCGGGTCTTTGTCTTCGAATAACGAATCTCATGTATCGAGCAATTGACGGAAGGCTTCCGCGCTAGATTGCTGCTCAAGTTGTTGCGCATGAATGGTGGACTTAAGATCGTTATACTCGGCTTGGGTAATGAGGACTTGACCTTCATCTGGGGATTTCCGATTCTTCGTAGCAGTCAAGTCGGCGTACAACTCGGAAAAAGAACCTCCTTGCTTAAATTTCTTATAAGTTAGGACTCTCTCGGATTCAACCATACACGAAATTGAGTCATGCCCTTCCTCGTCGCATCTACCACAAATTATCTCTATAGCATGAACTTGGTGCATTTCAGCCAATTTTTTCGTATCAACCACACGAACTTCCTCAACAATCGCACTCTTCCGTCGCTCCCCTCTAGGATTTCCATAATCAGCTGTATGGATGGCCATATTCTCAATAAGGTGCCAGCCTTTATCATCTTCTACATTCACTTGGAATCGCCCTTGTGCAGCGGCATCTAGAACAGCTCTGTGCTCGTAAAACAAACCATTATAAAATTGGTTGCATAGAAACCATTGCTCAAACCCATGGTGAGGAACTGAACGAACTATTTTCTTGAATCGGGCCCATGCTACACTCAAATCTTCAGTGGTAGATTGAGTGAAATTGGTGATCTGACTACGTAGCGCATTAGTCCGCTGAGGAGGAAAATACCGTCTGTAAAATGCTAGAGCCAACGAACTCCAATCCTTTACCCCAGCAGCCTTCTTGTCTAAATCCCTCCACCAGTCCTTAGCATCTTCAGTCAAAGAAAAGCGGAATAGAAATTCCTTCACCTTATCTTGCGTCACACCGGCAACTAAAGCAATGGTCGAGCAATAATTCGTAAACAATTCCACATGCCTAGCTGGATCCTCATCTACTACACCTTTGAATAAATTCCTCTCCACCAAATTAAGAAAGGACGGATGGATCATAAAGGTACCCTCATCGGCTGTAGGTAGAAGAGATCCCTTGGGTAAGGTCTCAGCATTAGGCTCAGAATGACTCGCAATATTAGGCATTCTGGAAATAGAATTGTAGCAGTACCAGGTTTAACTGATCCTCTTCTAGGATATATACCTGCAAACACTAGAGCAAATAAGAGAACTGTCTCAAGGAATAAATCCCTTGAGACTAAAGACAAACTTAAGGAAAGCTATAAAATTACACCGTCTCCCCGGCAACGGCGCCAAAATTTGACACGGCTGTCGCAACCCTATCAAAAATAAACCAACTAGGTCTCTAACTAATATAGTCAGGGAAGTCGGGATCGTATCCACAAGGAGGCTATTGTTTCTACCTGCTAGTTCAAGTCTGTCTGATGTAACTAAACTCGGGGTTTTGTTGATTTGTTATCTAAACTACAAGATTAAAAGAGAGTAAAAGAAAAAGGGAAATAAAGCAGAGAAAAAGTGAATAAAAATCAGATAAGAGGGAAGACATACCAGGAATCGGTCCGCCGTGGTAACTACACTACCGGGTTAACTAGGTCGGTCAGTCTATTGATAAGAAGAGTACCGGTTTTCTCCTTTCGGTCTCAAACCAGTGATTATACCCTTTCGGTCTCTAATCACCCTAAGGTCATCCTAACTGACTTTCGGCCTATTAGGAATCGCCTATCGATTCTAAGCAAGTCTACCCTACCAATATCTCGATCTAGGTCGGGGTTAACTAGGTAATCGGTCTCCTGCGTGCACTCATTCAACCAATTGACAACTAAATTGCTTAAAACGATTCTTATCTCAAAACTAACCTAACATGTCAAACCTATCATGCTTCTACCACGGTTTCCCTCATCCTAGCATATTAATAAGATTAGCTACGCATAGCTTGGGGTACTACGCTAGCAAATGCTATGATAATAACAAAAGACATGGTAAACAATAGAAATAATAAAAACAATAATAAGGGAAGAAGGAATTAAAACAACAAGAGATTAATTAAAAGGAAGAGAGTATGGGTTACAGAGAGGAACGAAAATCGTAGCAAGCCAAAAATTCCGATCTCCAAAAGTAACAGTAGCCAAGTTGATTAAGTGTAAAGTTTAGGTTGAAATATGATTAATGGTTCCAGAGATAGATCTGATTAGCGGAGCTAATCTCTTATTTATAATAAAGCTAATAACGAAATTAAACCTAAAGTGTCACGGACCAAAGCCCAATAACAGCTATCTACTCGATCGAAGATAACAACTTCTCGATCGAGTAGAATCCTTTAGACAATCTCCCGATCGAGTAAATGAGCTTCTCGATCGAGGCCTTCCTCTTAGGTGATCACTCGATCGAGCACAGGACAGCTCGATCGAGGCTTTCAGCGCATACAATCCACTCGATCGACCATAAACAGGGGTCGATCGAGGTCTTCTTCTTCATGTGACTCGTGTTGACTCACAACTTCGCCTTTGACTTGGATATAGGGTGGTTTCACGCTTCCCAATGCATGAGCAATCTCTTCCGTCTCTTCCATCTCCTAAATGCGCATACTTAGGACAGTTTCGGCTTGGTTTTCTCTACTTCTTGGCTTGTAACTACAAAATAACAATGAAAGTACAAAGTAGCAAATTCGGGGCATAAAGTGACAATAAATCACCTAAATGACATAGAAATGCGTGCCAAAATGGACCGTAAAGTCTATATGAAATGCACGCATCACTCTCCTATACTAAATAACCGTCTTAGTTTCATTTATGTCTATTCACAATAATGTCTCATTGTTCGTTTTTGGTAATGTTTTATATGTATTTTAACCAGTTCAACCCACTATAATACCCACCTCACCCCATAACAATACTTATTTTAATCACATCATACATAATAATACCCCACAATACATTCCTTCTCTCCAATTACCCCACCCTACCCCCACCCACCATAATACTTTACACTCCGTATTATCTAACTCATCAATACTATCAATACTAATTCCAGAAACCAAGGGACTTCTATGCAATTAAATAAATCTATACAACTTAATTATACTATATAGTTTTTAATCACTAGCGCTGTGTGACAGACCTGATCGAACAAGGGACTTCATTATAAATATTATATTGTTTTGGTTAAAAGTATAAATTTAGAGAATATTAGAATATGGCGAGTTTCCTTAAAGTATAAATAAGTATATGTTATATTTTGGAAACTATTAAAATATAAGTAAATCAATTCATATTTCCAAAAAACATAATATATTCCATAATTCATTAGATTTGTAATTTAAATAATAAATAATAATTATTACTCTTAAATAATATTCTAATCTAATATTTCAAATTTATTTAACACCCACATGTGAGTAGTAAAAGCAACAATAATAGCTACGGCTGAGCAAAAAAGTCCGATCCGTATTTTTAAACCGAAATCGAACCGAAAACCGAATTATGGAGTCCGAATATTCGGTTTTTTTTCGATGCGGTAACCGAACCGGATTTTTTACAATAAAAACGGAGCGGATTCGGATGTAGAAAATTCAAAACCGGGTACCGGTTTTTAAACATTTTTTTTTTAGAAACTAAAAATAAAAAATAATGTAAATTCAAAACCAGAGACCGTTTTAAAACCTCATTTTAAACCGGTAACCTAATTTTTTTATGTGTTTCTGTGCATTTGATTGTGTATTTTTCTTGAAACCGGTTATGAAAACCGGAGCGGGTAAACCGGTTTACGGATCAGGCTTTTAAATTCAGAAAAATCCGGTTAACCGGATTAATCCGGAGCGGATTCGGTTTAGGAAAAAAACCAATTTTTAAAACCGGTTACCGAACCGGTTTGCAAAACCGGAGCGGATAACCGGTTTTGCTCAGCCCTAATAATAGCAACGGGAGTAGGGAACGTCATAGTAGCAACAACGGGAGTAGTAAAATTAATAATAATAAATGAGGGTGTAGTGAAAGAAAAAATAACGACGGCGGGAGAAGTGAAAGTAATAGTAGTGACAGAAGTCACAGTAGGAACAACTGAGAGAGTATGAAAAATTAACTAACAATTCGATTTTAAGAAAATATTAGTTTATTTAAATATATGAGTTTGATAAAACTAAGAGGTTAACCGTAAAAATAGTATGAGTAGTTATACAAACAACAGTAACCGAAGAAGTAGTGAACATAATAGTATTAACATGGGAGGTAGTGAAAGTAATCATATTAACAGCGGGAGAGCGAGGTGAATGTGTAGCCGGGCACCCAACAGCGGGAGAGGTGAACCAAATTTAGCGAATAATATTTCATAGAAAATAAAATTTAAATGGTAAATAAAAGTAGTCCGGGCGTGGCCGGGCACTCAACCTAGTATTATTAAACTAGTCTAAATCCCGCGCAATAAATGCGCGGCATATATAGACTTTTTACTTTTTTTTGTACTCCGTATTACTTATAGATTTTTTATTAATATCTCATTAATTTTCGTATTTCATCTCATTGAATTGTAGTATTTTGATTTGGGAAAAAAATTAATCTCAAAATTAATCAAGAGAATTGAGTAATTACGTGGAATGTGTATATTTATGAAAATATTTTAATTGTCTGTCTCATTATAAATAATTTTAATAAATCGTTTTTCTGGCACGAAGTTAATAATAAAGAGTTTTATATTTTAATGATGAAGAGATTAGAGGTTGATAAGATTATTATTTTAAAATGAAAGATTAGTTTAATGAAAGCAAATGTAATTTATTTCCATTTTTAAGTTAGAGCATTTTGGAGGGAAAACTTTTTGAGAATTCTTATTCTCTTAGTAGATAGGGGATGATTAAATCTTGTGTCATTTGAACAATGAGACTGTTATCGGGAATAGGAGGAAGTATAATGAATTCCTTATTCTTGATTTGGTCTGATAAATCTTTCATGACAGTATGACACTATACTTTTATCAACATTTTTAAAATATATAGGGATTATGTAGTCATACATATGACGTTCTAGATAGCTTAAGGTACTATACTTGTTTCACGCAAACACTTGTATATTTGGATTTTGGGAGAATTATTAACGCAACAAGTAAAAAATCCACAATGATAAAATGATAAAATCATAAAATGCACGATTAATTAAGAAATTAAGGATGGTAGACGATGCGGATGGAGGCGAACAGGGAGGCCTTTAGAAGGGGAAGGTATGGGATTAACGACGATAGTCTCCTCAGGAATTAGTTTCTTCCATTTAAATCTCTTTACAATGTTGTGCATGAACACTAATATTTCTAGTCTTGCAAACTCTTTTCCTGGGCACATTCTTGGGCCTCCTCCAAACGGCACATACGTGTAGGGTGCCGGACCGCTCCCCTCAAACCTGGTTGGGTCGAATTTCTCTGGTTCTGTGAAGCATTCCGGTTTCCTATGTGTTGAATTTATACTCCAGTATAACTGCACGATGTACGCATGTATAAGTAATTTGTGTTGGAGTTATTTATACGTAAATGTTTCGTAAAAGAGCCAAAGAGGTACCTTCCAACCCTTGGGAATTTGAAAACCAGCATACATGAAATCGGACAAGGCTTCTCGAAAAGCACCTTGAACAGGGGGTGCCAATCGCATCACTTCACACGCCACGTTCCACGAATACTTCATCTTCTGTATGTCCTCCCATGTTAGATATTCTCCCGGTGCTTTTGATTTTGCTATCTCCATTTGCTCTGTGTTCATTTTAATTCCCATTTACTAACATAAACTTAATCGTTTCTTATCGGTTCAAGTGAATGTAAAGATAGACAATTTATCTCGAGTTCAAGGTCTTTTGTTAAAACGACCATTATACCAATAAAACTATTGTATGTAGGTAGCAGATGAATAGCTGAGAACAGATACCAGCTAGCTTAGCTAGTAAAATCGCGAGGGGTGATATTCATAACCTGGTGTATCAAATCAAAATAAAAACGGCAAGAAGACTTGGAATTTGGAAAATCTTAGGTGAATAGTGAATACCTTTATAAACACCATCATAGATATGAGGTAATTCAGCAAGAAACTTAACAACAAAAGTACAAACAGCACTAACAGTATCATGTCCACCGACGAGCAATCCCAAAATATTATTAGCAATATCCAACTCATTCGTAAACCGTCCATCTTCATCCGATGTTAACAACATATGTGACAATATATCTTGCGTAGGAGACGCCTTATTGTCCGCCAAATCAAACTTCCTCTGCTTTATTATTGCCCTCAGCTCTCGTACCACCACCGACACTGCCTTGATCCCTCGATTAAATGGTGTTCCGGGTAGGTCAATCGGGATGGAGTATATCCCCGACATTATGCGGTTGAATGGGCCAGCGAAGTTGGCTAAATGTACCGGGTCCTCTATGCTAAGGAATATACGGCATGCTAGCGAAAATGTGTAACGTTTTGCTAGTGGCAATACTTGAACTTTGTCTTTACCCTCCCACTCGTCTTCCATGCGTTCAATTGCGATCTTGTCCATTATGGGTACGTACCTGTTGATAGACTTGTCAAAATCTGACTTGACTCAGCACAATCTGTCTTTTATTGAATATATGCATAATGCATTATAAGGGTGGTCAAAGATAAGGGTCGGCGCGCCAACAAGGCCACTTATCACCCGGCCCAACAGTCAACATATTATTATATATTTTTTGTCGAATATACGCATTATAAAAGTACTCCCTCCGTTCCAGTCATATGTTTACACTTCCTTTATTTCCCCCACACAAAATAAAGAAAGTGTAAACATCTCACTGGAACAGAGGGAGTATTAGATTAGATTAGATTAGATAAACATAGTCTAACAATTACGTGCACCCCGTTTATTGATCGTTATCATTGAGCATTTGAGTGCGTTGCATAAAATTATATAATTAAAATTCCGTTCTGTATCATACAACGATCATACAAAAGAACAACTGAATCAATGATTAGGTTGTAATGTAGGAGGGTTATACTCCCTCCGTAAGCAAATGATTGATACGGACGGAATAACAAATTAGATACTTACCTTTGTAATGCCTCAGGCTTGAAGAAATTAGGAATGAGTTTCATCATTTTCTTAGCTTCTTCCTTGTAATCAGTTTGAGTGGAAAAAGGGAACATCTTCTTTATAGTTCGAGGCCACCAAACTTCGACTAATTTGTTCTCGTTCGAGAACAAGAACTTGTTAGATGCGGCACCACACATTACCGCCACCTTTTCGCCTAAGATGGATGTCTTGAAAACTTGGCTAGGCTCATATTTAGACAACCTACTAAATATGAACTTTTCCGGGTGGCCTTTCCATCCTGTCGATAAAAAGTCGAAGGATTCGCCTATTACAGGCAATCCCATCTTGCCCGGGGGTAGCGTACACCCCCGTGCAGAATGATGATTGTGGTGAAAGTAAAGTGTTATTATTAGAGATAGGAAAATGAAGAGGGTCATGCCACAAAAAAGGAAGAAGAGCTCCATGATTTTGTTTTCTTAGTTGATTAAGTGATGAGGGATTTTTTTAAAGTAATAATGTCGTCTTATGTGCTACCTTAGAACCCTTACGATTTATGGTTGTAAGGCTAACTTAAAACTTATTACTCTAAGGGGTCCACGTTTATTCGGAGTTAAACGAGAATCCAAGTAGCTAGCTTTCCCTAAGCAACTACATCCTAGATGACATAAAAATGCAATCGACTTTTGGGACGAGTGAATTTAGCCCAAGTCGCTTAGGAAGCGGTCAACTTGAGACCAAGTCGCTTTGGATCGAAAATTTTGATTGGTCTCTCGCCGGCATGTTACTCTGGGGGAGAGTGACTAGAGGCTTACTCTCTGGCTTCTGAGTGACTTGGGTTTGATGAGATGATATTTGTATATATTTTAGAAAGTCGATTAAGAGCTATTTGAAGAGGCAAGAGCGGCGTGGTAGGAGGCACGAACTTGAAGCTATAAAAGGTAGAAGGGTGATCTATGACAATTCATTATAATTTTTAATCAAAATATAAGCCTACCCAAGTTCATATTTTTTAATCAAAGAGTTATCAGTAAGTCTTGCTTAAGACGAATGTTATCCGTCTTAAGTTTAATACGGGTTAAATACTCCCACATAGTGATCATTATTCTCAATTCCATATGCACAAATAAAATAGGTATCATTCTCACTAATACCAATTTGTGGAGTTTCTTATTCATGTTCAAGCTAATATAATGATAAATCGATGTGAGCATGCTGTGTTTGGGGATAAACTACTTGTTCCAGACTAGATTCGACCAATTGACTTTGTCACATTTGAGTCTGAGATACTCATAACCCTTCTTGACTGTACTCTCGACCTTTCTGATCAACCCAGCTTTGCTGCTAGCCACGGTAGCCCGTCATGCTGTGTACATGGCCCACAGATTAACACGAGCCCTTTCCAACACATTTGTCCTCACTTATGCGCATCTCGGGGACCTTCCCAGGAGGTCACACATCCTAAGACTACTCTCAGCCAAGCATACTTAACTGTGAAGTTTATTCGCATGGATAACCAGAAAAGAAACTTCACTTTGTTGATATGAATAGTACTTACAATCTCTTTAAACAATAGTAAGATTTTAAGCCTATTCGGTTCAGTAGAGTATTACAAATTTACCAACAACAGTTGTGTTCCAAATGACGTCATTCTTCAATCTCAGTCCCCCTTCTTGTTTGGGTTTGCAACATTTGTCCGATAACACTAAGGGTGATCTTAACTAGTCCACACCCCGAAGAATAAACATAAAAACCCAATAATTATGAAATGTGTAAAGCATTATTGCCTTATCTAGAACTAGTCGCCCTGCATAAGACAACTTCCTATCACCCATGCCCCCTATACTCGTTTTAACGATATTGAAGCAACACAAATTCTCATTGAAGACGGGCACTATCCGTCACAAGCTGAAGACGGGTCATGCTCCTCTCACAACATGCAAGTGGTAATATCCATAGAATGCTCCATTTCCACCTCACTTGCCCTCTCACTTGCTTTATTGTGAGAGGAGCCTGACCCGTTTTCAACTTGTAACGAATAGTGTGTGTCACAAGCAAGACACATTGAGCAAGCAATGGACAGCTTACCTACTCTGTGCAGATAACATAAATTATTAGAGTTGAGCTTGACCTTTTCTTTATCCCAGTATATGAATGGAAATTAGTGGCAAAGCTACATGTAATAATGGGGTCTTAAGAGCCCACCGAAAAGCAGGTCATTTGTCATTTACGTGTATTGGGGTCTCTTATGATTCCACTGAAATCGGGTATAGGCACATTTTTCAGCAGTAATTTGTCATTATATTACTAGTTTAGGTCTCGTGTTACAGCACGGGTTGTTTGAGCGGTTTTAATTATTAGTTTGGCCAGTAAAAGACGGAAAATAATAATGTATGTACTTTATATTGAGTTTCATAATATATGAAAGATATGGTAGAGATAGGCTTATTGAATAAAACGAAACAAAAAATTAGTTATTTCGTCGGATAAAATTTTGCTTTTTTGAGACACGGGTTGTTTGAGCGGTTTTAATTATTAGTTTGGCCAGTAAAAGACGGAAAATAATAATGTATATACCTTACATTGAGTTTCATAATATATGAAAGATATGGTAGAGATAGGCTAATTGAATAAAACGGAACAAAAGATTAGTTCTTTCGTCGGATAAAATTTTGCTTTTTTGAGAATTTAGAATTAAACTATCAGTTTTTTTAGTGTTGTGTTAGATGAGGATAACACGAATTTATTACATGTTATTTAATTGTTATATTTTTTATATAATATTAAAAAGAATACAAAAAATTAAGTAATTTAAATAGGAAACGGAACCGTCAACATAAGCAAATAACGGGCCGATAATTAGACACGCATTTTAAAATCGAACTTTCAACAAAATAACGGGCTGACATATTGCAACACAAATAATAGGACCAGAAATATAAGCCCAGAACATAAATCTTATGGCCCAAATAAATGTCAAGTTCCTTAGACTTTGACGTATACGATTGTAGCATGTATATAGTTAGGTCCAATAGTAGGATGGGTTTTAAAGAATATGAAAAATACTCCTTTTTATTTGATCAAACACCGGCCCAAATTGAAAAAACAGGCCCAATAGTAGCATGGATTTAGTTAGGCGGGAAAATTGGGAGTTTTGGTAATCTATTAGTCTTAAGGGGGATGATTGCTCCAGTAGTACAGGCCATACCAATACACCATCAACGTCCATGACCGTTTTATGTAGTCACGTTTAGATCTTGTAAAGCTGACCCGACCCAAATTGTTGAATTTCTATGATCCAAATTTACTCAAAGTTGTTATTAATTGTTTCTCCTAAGAATTAGCTAGCTTAATTGCATTAGTGTGTTACCTGGGTGGTGTTTTTTTTTTTTTTTTTTTTGAGGGAAAAAGAGATTTTTTATTAATCATAAGCAAAATATAAAAACGAAGGCAACAGTATCATAAACAATATCAGGGCACGAATCAATACATACACGAGTCGAGTAATCTAACGGCATCAAGTGTGCCATACTATGCCAGCTTCATTCCCCGATCGCTTCACAAACAAAAAGCTCAGGTTAGAAATAGTGTTATGTGGGTTGTTATCCCATTAGTTTAGGAGTTATTTGTTGCACAAATTCTTATTTGTTGAGTGTATAAGTCTATTTGTGTTAAGCAGAAAATTTTGCTTGTGACCGTCTTCAGCTTGTGACCTCTCACACCCCCTCCCCACTTGCTCTTTCTGAGAGGTCTCTTTGAAGAGGCCGTCTTCAGTGAAAATTTGTGTTAAGGGTTTTATGTGTATTTGGTTTATTTGAGTTTGTTTACGAGAACTTTCTCTCTATTTTTCACTCTCTTCTCTCCCAAAGTGACCCGACTTAAGTGGCCCAAAATGACCCGATTGACCCAAAATGACTTGAAATGACTTAATTATGGCAAAATCATGACCCAAAATGGCCCAAACGACCCAGATTGACCCGATTCGAAGTGACCAACCCAAAAATGACTCGACTCAAAAGTGACCCAATAAGTTACTGACCCGAAAATGACCCGACCCGAATGACCCATTTGCCAGGTCTAGTCGCATCAAACACCGTTCTCCTTTCAGGAAAAAAATTGAAAAAACGGGGCTCGTAGTATTATTATTTTAAGTGTTTTTGTTAAACACAACCTTTAAATTTTTTTTTTTTTCAAACACTACCTTGAAAAAAAAAAGTTTGTAAAATACAACCTTTAATAACTTTTTTTGTCAAACATGACCTTTTGGCCGGAGGACTCAACAATTTTGCAATGAGAAAACTTTCAGTCGATGTTTGAGATAGTAAACGAGATCGGTTTGAGGTGTTCTCAGACTCGTTGGAAAGGTGAAAATACAAGTTTTCCCGGGGTTGTCGACACAATGGTGAAAGGTGGCCTTATGTGGGCTCTATTGTTGTGTAAAGTAAGGTTGATCGGAGAGGGTAACTGTAAAGCGAGTGGTCATGAGGTTTTTTCGTGGGTCTTTTAATGAGGTTATGATGTTTTGTTTGGTCTAAAATTTGGTACGCAGGTAGAGAAGAGTATAAGGTAGGTCGTAGTTGTGTTGTTTGTGGTGGTTGTTACTTGCAAGTGGTGGTTTGAGGTGAGTTTTTTTACTCACGAAAAAAAATCCTATTTTGACTTTCTAGATTGTTTTTTTATCTCCAATTTACTCTTCTCGAACCATCACTTACAACTAGAGCTGTTCAAATGCGGGCTTGGGCCGGACATGGGCCGCGTCATGAAGAAAAAAGTTGCCCTTTAAGACCTTAGTGGGCGGGTTGGGCCATAATTATGGGCCGATTATCCTTGCCCTTACCCGCCCTTTAGTCAAAAGTCGGGCGGCCCATGGGCTAATGGGCCGTAACACGAGACTTCAATTTAGATGTTCTATTAACTAAAATATATAAGGGTGCCCAATATATAAATATTTTCGTTATATTTTAACCTTTATAGTTTACGTATTACTCCCTCCTATTCACTATAATTGTCCCTATTTCCCTAAACGGATTATTCAAGTAATTGTCCTCTTTCCTTTTTTGGTAAGTTTTACTCATATTTTATTCATCCCTCTCTCCTCTCACCAAACCCCACACAACTCTTTTACTCCTATTTTATTATTTTCTTTAATATTTTGACCCCACAATTCCTTATTTAACTCCTAATAATTCATCCCTCTCTCTTATCACCAACCCCACAAAACTCTTTTACTCTTATTCTAATAATTTCCTTAAGTACCGTGCCAAAACCAAAAGGGACAATTATAGTGAATAGGAGGGAGTATATATTTACGAAGTATATTATTATTTTAGTATTTCATATCCATATAAAATTGATACAATTTTCTTTGAAAATGTCTTTTTATAAGAGTAAAAGTAAAGAATTTAAATACTAAATGGGCCTAATGGGCTGGTCCACGGGCTTTTCTTGTTGTCCATACCCGCCCATTTAACTTGGCGGGCTGGACTTGACCTGCCCTCTTAATTTTTCGGGTAATCTACTACTTCCTCTATTCCATTCATTTCTATACATTTCCTTTTGGCACAAAGTTTTAGGAAAAGTATTATTATATTAAGTACAAATCTACCCCTAATCAACTTTATAGCCCACATCTAAGCCCCACCACTCCACCAGTAGCAACTCCACCTACAACCACTCTGTCATGTTGATGTCGGCAGGACCTACACCACCATCCTATCCCTCATCGAAATTGTTATTCGCAGGCGACCAATTACTCTACCCTGGCGTCGACGCTCCCTCCCTCCTCTCCTTTAAATCTCGCTTTCTAGAACTGCTCCCCCACCATTGACAACTATTCCCATTACCAATCTCACCCGACACCAACAACCCATCTCTATCTTCTATATTTAAAAATAGATCCAAAAAATTGATCGTTGCACCATTCGCCAGAACGGAAGAAACGATGGTCAGACCTGCAGCTTTATACTCCGTCGTCGTTGGTGATTACCGAAGTTGGTCACTGTTCGTGGAGGATTATGAGGGCCTAAATGTGCCGCAGGTGCCACGATGATAACCTTGGTGATGAGCGTGGTGAAGAGGAGAGGTGGTAGGCGTTTTGGTTTTAATGAAGAGGAGTGGTGGTGGGCGTTTTGGAATTGGTGAAGAGGAGTAGTGGTGGAGAGTGTTGGTGTGGTGGTGGTTGTGGAGAGGAGTGTGATGGACTGGTAAGAATGACTGGGAACTAGGGATTGTAAGAAGGGTGTAAAGATAAGGGTATGAAAGTAACCTTGTGGCATAAACCTTACTTAAAAAGGAAATGCATAGAATTGAATGGAGTTTCCTAAATAGGAATATATGGAAATGAATGGAATGAAGATAGTATATTTTATGCTATGACATCCAAAAACGATATTGGTAACCGAGTGGTTGGAGAACTCTAAAATCCTTTTTAATAACTGTTAGACCAAGGTTGAATCACATTCAACCTCATATAAGCAAGCCACGGAGCCTGATTGGGGCAACTCCAGCAACAAGCAACCTAGTCTGGGGATAGACGTATAAGGCAACCCTCTTTCAGACAACGGACCCTTCTTACCCTGAAGGAGAAACCTAGACAGGAGAAGCAAAGCAAGGAAGGCAGCCAAGCTCCACAAATGATAGTAAATCAGTCAAAACAGTTCCTACATCCAAGGAAGAACAAGTCCACAAATACCTGCAAAATAGGAAGCACGCTCAATTGACCAACAAACCTTGAAGCGGTCAAAAAAGAACGTGCCCTATATTCATGGAGTATTTTCCACACTCATGAGGGAGCCTAAAATCGTCTCAACTACACTATAAATAGGAAGAAGCAAGATCAAAGGCGACACACAATCCTTACCTAAAAAACACTCCTCTACGAATTCATTTGTAATCTTAATAACCCTTAATATAGTGAAAAGTATCCTGGCTTGGCGCCTGTGGTTTTTCCCCATTTCTAAGGGTTTTCCACGTACAAAATCTTGTCCATTTTATTGTTTAATTGTTATTTGAATTACTTCATTCGTTTAGACAGGCAAATATATTGAGCTAGTTACCCTACATTTTACAACCTTAGTAAGCCTGTCACCCTGCGTGAAATCTTGCTAAAACAATAACTTACCGCAAAACTAAAAAAGAAATCTTTTTTTCATGTACCACAAGTAATCTCATTTTTAACAATTGCTACTAAAACCATTTTCTTAAAAAAAATTGTTACCATAATAATAGGTTCGTTTTCAAGACACTACCATCTCATCAACAAGCGAAAAAGAAAGAATGCCAGCCATTCATTTGAAATCTTAATCTTAAGTCATATCGCCACTTCCTATTTTGCCCATACCCTCCTCTTTACATGTTTTTTTAGATTACTCTTCTACTCCGTTAATTTTTCTTCTATCTCATTCTGTCTCCTTTAATCTATTCTTATTATATGTCTCCTTCATTCCATCAAGTAAAGTTCTTAAGCCTTTACTTTACTTTGTGATTTAATTTAACTTTAGGTTGGGGGTATTCAGGAAAGGGTAAGAGAATCAAACTTAACGATTCCTTATTGATGTTTGTTTGACACAAACAACGAGAATGAGATCCTCTCCCTTAATTAGCCCCAACATCCTCCCATTTCTTAACCTTCACCCACCAAGAGAATGGATTCCTTTCCCCTCCAACGCACTTACCTATCCACCACACTATCACTCACCACCCCAAAACTGAAAACACCACCACAGTAGCCACCCCGTTGTCGGAGCCCACTTCCTAGCCGTCATCATCACCACCTCTAACACCCACCCACCACCACCACGGCAGCCTTGTCGTCCGCACCACTTAACACCCACCACCACCAAACCCACTAGATGGGTTAGATTTTTAAGGTTTGGTGGTTATGGGTTTTGGTGTTGGAAATGACTGATACAAGTATTTTTTTCATTTATTTTATGGATCTTAAACCAAACAACTAGAATCATCAAAAGGTATACCACTCTTTTCCCTTTGTAGCCATTTCCTGATTCCATTCCCTTTCTCTTTCCGGAACCAAACGCCCGCTTAATGTCTTTAAATCAGGGTTACCATTCACGTTTTATCTGGAAAAAATCTTGGCTTTTTTTTTTCGATTTTGTAGCTATGTGAAAGTATTCTTGTCTGAAAAAAATTACAAGGCAACTAGATGTGGTTATAGTTATTGTAGTTGGTATGATAAAAAAACAATTGGAGTAGCACAAAAATAAAATTACTCAGTTGATGTTGGAGAAGAAAGTACGTCAATGGATATAATGAAAAAGAACAAATAGAGTGGCTGAAAATACAATTAGTAATTTGGGTATATAGGATGATACTCGTCAAATTTATGGAATTCAATTAGGTCAAATTTTACTGGAGTAAATGATCTTGATGTAATTTGGATTTTCCCCAAATTAATTGAGAAAAGGTAAGATGATCCTACTTCTAGTGTTGCTCAGTTTCTGGCGGTTTTTTTAGAGCTTTAGTGCAAAGGAATATGATGGTGTTTAATGGGTTCCATACTCACCATTGGCGTGCAGTGTCTAAATATTGGGTTTAGTGTCGCAATTAGTGACGGAGTCGGGATTCATAGTTACGGAAGCAAAAAATTTAGGAGGGGACTAACAAATAATGGCATAGCGTAAACTTGAAAAAAATACGTAGATTTTAGAATTTTTTTCTAAAATGGGATGTTTTCACGTTGAATTTAACGAAATAGGTAATCTTTCAAGCTAATAACCAAAAATAGGCACACGTAGGATCGGGTTTTGCGAAGCTGGGAAAAGAAGTCAAGTCGCTAGCTCTGATAACTCGTATTTTAACGTCATTTTACCCCATGCTTTTACCTTATATTTGACTTGATTTTGTGTGCCTTTAATTGCTTTATAGCTCATTTTACTATTTATTAGAAATAATATGTTTTATTACATTTATCGTAAATAATTGTTATTTGTCGAGGTTTGGGTATTGCTTTCGCTTGTTATATTTTGTAGGTACTAAGTGAGCGGGATTAGAGAATAAAGAAGCGGAAGTAGACTAGTCGAAGAAGAGTTAAATGAAGATAAGCCATGTATTTTGCATTAAGGTCAACCTTTGAACTTAGCAAACATTTTACCCAAATTTACATTGTCTGGCTTCCTCGCAAAATACCCATCTCCAATGTCAACCCGACATCAACCGGGAACTGAACCCGACATGAACTCGGCCTGCAATTCAATATCGGAGCTGCAGCCTACCGTCACCTTCATCAACAATTCATCAATTCAACCCAGAAATCGTCACCACCACTCATAATCGCCATTAATTCACCACCTCCGTTCACTCACCACTGTGAACCACCACAAACTCCATCATTCTCCACCAATTCGTACTCCATTCAAAAACCAACCCGACCCTGCTCCTCTTTTTGCCTCGTCGGAGCTCCGAGCGCCTCCAACAGCCACAGCATCGATAAACCACCATGGCAGCCACCTTCACCTCGTCAACCGCCATCGTTGAACTAAAACCCAAAACTCGAGTCCGAATCAAGACGAGATTCAGCTGCCATAGCTCGAGTTCTTCGTCCAAGCCACAAATCCCATGTGAAGAAGCCATCCGGTGTATTAGAAGCAGGCCAGTGGAATTCGACTCTGTCCGGCGTAATGTTTGACTGGTCCGATGTATCGGAAGCAGGCCGGTGTAAAAGGGCTTCAGCCGGTGGAAATGAGAAGCGGCCGGTGTATTCTGTTTTTCTTTGTGTGTATGCGTTGTCTTTGGCTGCACAAGCTTTGGTTCTCCATTTTCCTAATTTTTTTGTCTTATATCATTTGTTAGATGTAAAATTACATAACTGCCCTTACTTTTATTCTCTCAATTAAAAAGAGCACAACTTCTCATTTGTGACGGACACTATCTGTCACAAATGAATGACGGATACCGTATTCTCTCACAAAATACTCATCAAGGGTGAGTGGAGAAGCACATGGGGGGGTCCCACCTTGTCCCCTCTACTCATTTCCTCTCACAAAATACCCGTCGCAAAATCCGACCCGTCGTAAGCAAGACTTACTGTAAAAAGAGAGGGAGACCCTATTTTGGAGATAGGAGGCAGCCGCAGGAATTTATTTAGGGTAGTAGAAAAATATTAAACTCCTCCATTATTTAATTCTCTCTTTAAATTAATTACTCCTTTAATTATTGCAAGTTTCGATCTTTTGTAATCGGATTTTTAGATCTATGCAATTCTAAGTATTTCCTTTTTTTATGGTATAATTTTCTTCTTTCCCTTCCTTTTGTTCATTTATTTACATTTGCCTTTGTTATAATTAATCCATCTTATTTGTTCATGAATCTTGGTAAATGTTTGTGTTATTAATCCATCTTAGTCTTATTATATTATAATTAGTGAATACTCTTATTTTAATTAATTAATTGCATGGTTAGTTGTGATAATCAATCTTATATCATGTTTAGCATTGAAGTTTCCAACTTTACCAATTGTTTAGTCTTAATTTATGTGAGTGGTGAGTAGTCTTATTTCTAGGGTGCGATTGGACCCCGACATGATTAATTTACCTAATTAGTTCCACTTTAATTAGTTGTTGAGGGGGAATTTGTTTGGTCTAAGCTTGAGATTTATATTGTCTATGTTCTAATTGGGATAATAGTCGGGTTTTGACCCTTGTCCACCAACGGGAGTTGGTTAGGTTGAGATTAGATTACCCTCTTAGTTTCCTTGTCAATTTGGGTTGAACCCGGGAGGGAGAACTTGAATTGGGTGCTCTTGCTTAGCGGTTTGAAATTCACCTTTGGGAAAAGGGTCGGGATGACCGGGGAATATCGCGTGCACAAACCTTGACCATATGTGAAAGATGAGCAAAGATGTGCCCGTCTTAGTGAGTCTTGAACCCTTGTGTCGGGGAAGCCGAGTCATGAGCCCGGGAGGGAGTTAGCTTGGTATTGCTAGTGTCCTATTATGAGCCCAGGAAGGAGTTAATAGGCGACCTAGAGGCGTTTCCACCCAATAGCCTACCCCTTGACAACTAGTTGACGGAACTTATGGTTTATTACGAATGTTGGCGGTTGAGTCGTACCTAGACCTTTAACTTATTTGAGTAAAACCGTATTAATTACTTGCTTTCTCATTTTAGCATTTACATTAGTTTGCTTCATTTACTTAGTAGCTAGCATAGTTGAGTTAGATAATCATTCATCCAAATTTCGTTCGACTTAGCTAAACACTTGAATTAAAACAATCGGTATTCTCCCACGCTCCTCGTGGATCAACCTCGACTACCCTTACTAGTTGAGTTTAAATTTGTTTGATAGCGGAAATGACGTCTTAAAAACCGCTTATCGAGCTCTTTGGGACAGACTTGCCTTAGTGTATATCGCGTCTCTTTCCAGCTTCATTCATTCATTCATTCCAAATTAAAAAAAAAAAAACATCTCAAAACCCTAAATCGCATACCTGATTTTTCGTCCAAAACCAACCTTAATCATTCAATTAATTTGAAACCCTTACTCCTATAAGCAATATCAAACAAGTATTTGGGTATTTCTTGGTCAATCTCCACACATATTGAAGGTATTAGCTATTACTTGCTTTCTTGATTAGTAGTTAATTAATTAGAGTAGCACATTACTCTATTTTATGATTATTATTTCGTTTAGGTAGTTGTTAGTGTTTTAGTTTAATTAATTTTGGTTATAATCATGGATAGAAGTCATTTCCCCTTATTGTTTTATTGGAATGGTGAAATAGTTGAAGGAGATGGATGTGTAAGCTATGTAGGTGGAAATGAGTCTTTTATTTTTGCTAATAGTAATATGAGTTACAATGAACTCCTTAATGAGGTATACACAACCATTGGTGTCGATAGTAGTAAGTATAAATTAGTGTTGAAAATGAAGTTTTCTAGTGTTGGATGTTTTAAGGTTGTTTTTCTAAACAATGACCGTTCTTTACAAGCGATGTGGGCTAGTATATGTCATTCAAAGGCGGGATTATGGACATTTATGTTGAGTTGCTACCAATTCAACAACCCCAAGTGAGTAGTGCAAATGATGTAGGCCGTCCCGCTATTAGGTTAATTATGAATGAGTATGAGGGAGAAGTCTACCCTCTAGGCTCCCAAATGAAGGTGGGGAGGGATCCCTTGGAGTGTAAATGGTTGAGAATGGATCGTTAATATAAGGATCATAGGCCAACACAAGAGATCCTTGCATTGACTATCTACCCGAGATTTGCCATGAGGACCCGGAGGAGTGGATTGTTGTAGCCCCTTTGATATGCTTTGAGATTATTGAGTTTCACCTCCCTAATAGGTGTGTTAGACAATTTGGTTGGCATCCAACAATACCCCCCAACTGTAACACCGATCCATTACTTCATAAGACTGACAAACGGGGAAAGACAAGAAACTATGCAACTGAGTTGTCCGTTTATGTGAGTGAGTGGGATAAAAGAAAGGAAAACATGTTGGAGGTTGGAATTCCATTCGGTGGTTCCATGTCACACAATGATCCATACATGATATGGTATTGGGAGCGCACTCGTCGTATTGTTAGCCCTCGAAATCGGGTCTTAGGCGACAAATACCTCCATGAGCATCACTACAATCCGAGTGGAGCTGAATTATTGGACACTCTTGCGGGTGGTCATTCATATATCTACCATCAAGTGAGCGATTACATGTCAAAAATGTCGGATATGGATGATAGCTATAGAAATTTGCTTGTTGATATGCAAAATACCTCACTTAATTGTTTGTAAAGTGCTAATTTGAGACGTCTCATCCAACCAACAACCATTCCTCACCCAAGTACAACCCAAGTCCAAAAAGCGGAGAATGAAGCCGAATCATCGTCTCATCCTAGGAGGTCAAAGAGAGCTCGCCGCCAAGTTAGAAATTAGTGAAGTATTTTGTGTCTTTGTTAAGTCAAACAATTTGGTTTGTATAATATTTATGGTACTTTGTTTTCTATCAAATGTGTAATCAACTCTTGGATCTATTTTAATATTTTTAATAACTTAAGTTTGAAGACCTTCATTTGGTTTCTCTTTTTAATAACTTTTGTTGATAATGATTTTTACTTGGCAAATGGAGGGAATTATGAATGTGTTGCACATTATGAAGGACGTGCATTTTCTGCTATTTGAAGGTATATTTCTAGGCAGCATAATTCTGCAATTTCGTGTAAATGCCTCAGAACAAAGTCGCCCAGGGAGGAAGCGACCTCGCTGACTCCCCAAGCGACTTAGACCTGAGAGTAAGGCTGCAATTAACATAAACACTGGACCCAAATTGACTCAGCAAAGTCGCCCCGGGGGACAGCGACCTCGCTTACTCCCAGAGCGACTTAGGTCTGAGAGTGGAGCTCGAATTTGGGCAAATAAACACAAATACTAGACCCCCAAAGACGCTTTAGGGGGCAGCGACTTCGCTGAGCGAGGGAGTGACTTCCCTTGCTGTGAGACGAGGAGGTTCGTGAGTTTATAGACTGTCACCTTGGACTTAGTCGCTTAGCGCGAGAGCGACTTGAAACCGAACCTAGCGTCGTGGATGATGTTTGCCTATTTTTGGTTATTAGTTTGAAAGATTACCTATTTCGTTAAATTCAATGTGAAAACATCCTATTTTAGAAAAAAATTCTAGATTTTAACTAAAACTTTTGAACTTTCCTTAGCCAGTGCAGGCAAGCCCAATACTAGCCACCCCCGACCCCCTCCCCTTTATATGATCGGAAAAGGTTCTTCTTTTTTACGTTTAAGGGTTATCAGAGCTGATGCTGGTTAGGTTGAAATCTAAAAGCTTCTGCCGGTGGGATGCCTTTTGATACTAATGGAGTGAAGTTTTTTGAAACAAGAAAAGGCCGGTTACTAACTAGGTAGAATCTGCGCTTCAATCGGATACTTATTCCATCAGGAAAGTTCTTTGGTGGCTGCTAAAAATTGGCATCGTTCACTTGAACATTTCTTCTGATTACCTTAAAATCTTTTTATCAAATTATTGCTTGATTACCTTAAAATCTTTTTATCAAATTATTGCTTGAGTGGAGAAAGGGCACCACGCTCAAAATACAAAAGAAATTGCGTTAAAGTGGAGGAATTGTTAAGACACGGTCAAGCATGACGCGACGCGACACACGAGGGCCGTCATTTTCATTTGATTGACACGGCACGACACGAAGCCCACCTTCGAACTATTTTTACGGTTGACAAAAGAAAAAGTTATAATCCCAATGCTACAATTAATTAAGTTATCTTTATCGAAGGTGGTAGTGGCTTCTATTCTATCTTACAAGTCTTATCATACATTTTAAACGCATACTTCATATATAAATATAAATATACGCTCTATTTGGCGCGTCAATTCAGATATTTTTTTTGACCAAAGTAGTTTATTTGAGGAAAATTTCAGCTACTTGATTTTTTGGACAAGGTACCTGAAATGAAATGCAACCTCATGTAACATTTGGAATTTCAGGTACCTGAAATAAAATTAAAATTCTTCCATTTTTAACCCATTTATTCTATAATATTAAATAATTATCATATCCTTTTATGTCATTTAACCAAAATCAGCTACCTTTTCAGCTAGTTTGTCAAACACATTTTTATGTAATCAGTTATCTTATCAGCTCCTTATTTTCAGCTACCTTATCAATTAACTTTTTCAAATTTCAGCTAACTTTTCAGTTAGTTTTACTAAACAGAGCAATATAATATACAAACTTCCAAAAAAGTGTATTGTTGATTTAAAAAAAAAAAATGCCCATTCCACTCAGGGAACTTATATTATTGGTCCGAATAGTGTAGCTTAATTAAGTGTGGGAAGGAATAATATAATAAGGAGAAATGTGGAGGTTAAAGCTAGGTGAAGGTGCTAATAATCCATATTTAACGAGTACTAATAACTTTGTAGGACGTCAAACATGGGAATTTGATCCTGATTATGGTACCCCTGAGGCTATACGAGAAGTTGAAGAAGCTCGTCTTAACTTTTATCGAAACCGGTCCGAGGTTAAGCCTTGTGGTGATCTTATATGGCGCCTTCAGGTTTGTGTTTCTTCTTCACCTTCTCATTTACTTTTCGAACCATATTTTATTGTCAAAATCATTTTCCGCTACTAAATGTAGTTTTTAAGAGAGAAAAACTTCGCGCAAAGTATACCACAAGTGAAGTTGGGTGATGACGAAGAGATCACTTATGATATAGCCACGGTGACATTGAAAAGAGCCGTAAATTTCTTCACTGCCCTGCAGGCTGACGACGGTCATTGGCCTGCCGAGATAGGCGGCCCCCAGTTTTATCTTCCTAACTTGGTCAGACTCAACTATATGCATGTATTATACTCCGTAACTCTTAGCGTCGTATTCGTTTGTTTACTTTTAATATTCATTTTGATCAATATTTTAGCCAATGAAAAGAGTACTCCCACTGTCTAAAGCAAGTGTAAACATATAACTGAAATAAATGGAGTATATTTTAACTAGTTAAGTAAATAATACTCCAATATCTTTTTGCAATGACAAAGACACAGAGAGTGCCCCAAATGATTTCTTTCTCTACATTTGAGGAGGTGGAGGAGGCCCATGGGTGTAGGTAGTGCTGGCCATAGGAACGGGTTAGTCCGACCCGATCCGCCACACGAGCCACTTTTTGGCACGACCTGCAATAGGCCTCCCAATGACATGCAAGGCCCACCTAGTTCATAGGCCGCACTATAACAACTCGACCCACCACCGTCGTAACACACCTCACCTACGATGCGATGTTCACTTTTGGGCCCGTTTTGTCCTCACTTAAGCCCA
>JAGPOY010000443.1:0-23713 GCA_018983105.1 Silene uniflora | reverse complement strand
CAATTAATTAACTTAACGATTTCGGGAATTGTCTTATAGGTGTGACCTAAAGGGATCAACTGACCACCACCGTCAAACGACAGTAATGTCAAACTCTAGTTAGCCAATCATTACCGATTAATATTGATCAGTCGACTTATATAATTGAATCATCCCTTGCGTATTCTAATTATGAGTTTTTAATTAATTACGTGATTACACAATAATTATGTGATCGCACTATTGTTGAGGACACATACTCCAACACTTAATACCAGACCCACTCCAGCGCCTCGTGCATTAGAAGCTCCATCCACGTTCAGGATCCAGGTTTCAGTTCTACCATCACCTTCTAATGTCAGAATGTCCTTTTCTGCCCTAGCCTAGATGGTTGGGCTGAAGTCAGATACAAAATCTGTCAGGACCTGGGATTTGATAGCTGTTCGTGGCTCGAATTACAAGTCATATCCACTCAAGTGTACTGCCCACTTGGCCATTGATGCGTGCATTTCATATAGACCTTTTTGGCCTTTTTAGCACGCATTTCCATGCCTATTTTGTAGTATTTTACTATAAATGCCTCCGAATAGTCTACTTTGGTTTGTTTTGTATTAATTTGCAGATATGAACCGGAATGACGAGAAACAAGCCTAATATGGTCCTCTAAGCATGCATTTAAGAGTTGGAACGGAAACTAGCTGCCTCGGGAAGCGTGAAGATAGCTCAAAAGGGTGAAAGAACGAGATAATTACTTTGAAGCCTTCGATCGAGTGATTCAAGACCTCGATCGACCACGTTCTCTCTCTCAAGACCTCGATCGAGTAGTGCTATTCTCGATCGAGCACTGGCTTTGTAGCAAACCTCTCGATCGACCGTTGATTGTGCTCGATCGACCAGTTTGCTGGAATACTTCTCTCGATCGAGTGACTAGTTTGCTCGATCGAGGAGTTATCACTGATGGGCCGCGTGAACTACTATGTTGAGTATTGAGCGCAAGATATTTTCATTCCTTATGTTAAATAGGACGAGATACATGAGTTGGAGGGACATCTTCCTTTACCTAGAAACACATCACTGTTACTTTGTTCTTCAACTTGTTTGGATCGATTTTCGACTCTTTCTTGTAATTCGGTATTATTGTTTCTCCTCAATTTAATTTAATCATGTTGACATTCATTCCTTTCATTATTATTATTGTTTCTCCCTCTATTATGCGTAGCTAATTTTATCGCTAGGATTTAGGGGAGCCATGGCAAAGTTAGGATAGATTGATTAATATATCTTCGATTAGATCCGTATGTGTTGTTGCAATTTAATTGTCTTTTAATTGTTTGAGTCGACGCATTCAATTGATTGATTTGATACCCCCTTGACCTAGATCGAAAGATTGGAATAGGGCAGTTTTGCGACGTACATTAGGATTAATGCTAATTAGGGCGAAAGCTAAGTTACTGTTGTCTTAGGGCGATTAGCGGACCGAAAGGACCTTATCACCACCCACGGATTTGATTAGGATATGTATGATGTTAGTCCAACCCTTTAGCCATGGTGAACCGACAGTCCTAGTATTCCCTCTCTATTAAATTCTCTCCTTTAATCCTCTTTCTTTCAGACCTTCGTAGTTTAGAACAAACAAACATAAACCCCCAAATTTGGTTACTAAGACGGACTTAATTAGCTATAGGATTCCTATCTCCCTGTGGATTCGATACCCGATTGCCTTTGCTACATTTATTTGAAACCAGTTGGTTTTACTTTTGATAGGGTTGCGACAGCCGTGTCAGCCATTCTACCAGACAGCTCTGGTTTTCTCATAATTGCTTTCAACGGGTAGTTGGTTACAACGCAGATCACATAGGCTTCGAAATAGGGGCGCATTTTATATGAGGCCGTTACAAGTGCAAGAATAAGTTTTTCCAAAGACGTGTACCTGGTTTCGGCAGGGAGTAAGCTTTTACTTACGTAATAGACTGGATGCTGCATTTTATCCTGCTCCCTGACGAGAACCGCGCTTACTGCTGCCTTAGTGACATAGAGGTAAAGGAGTAATGTTTCTCCTGTCTTTGGCTTTAATAACAGAGGTGGAGTGCTGAAGTAGCTTTTCAGCTCCTAGAATGCTTTCTCATGCTCATCTGTCCACTCGAACCTCTTGCTCTTGCGCAATATATCGTAGAATAGTCTGCACCTGTCTGATGACCTGGATATAAATCTGCTCAATGCTGCAACCTTCCCTGCAAGTCGCTGAACATCTTTTGGACTCTGGGGAGATTCGAGCTGGAGTACTGCCTTGATCTGCTCGGTACTGGCTTCTATCCCTCTTTGTGTGACTATGTATCCTAGGAATTTACCGGAGGGTGCCTCGAAGGTACACTTTGAAGGGTTGAGCTTCATCTTGTATTCTCTCAGAGTGGCGAAAGTATCTGTCAAGTGTTCCATGTGCATATTTGCTTGCTTTGACTTGACTACCATATCCTCGATGTATACCTCCATTGTCTTTCCGATCTGCTGTTTGAACATTCTGTTGACCAACCTCTGGTAAGTAGATCATGCGTTCTTTAATCCAAAAGGCATCACGTTGTAACAGTAGATTCCTCTCTCAGACATTGTTGGGCCTGATTCCTGCACGAAGTGATCAGGCTGCAGCCTAAGCCTGGCCTGACCATCAGGGTAGGTCTGGCAGAACAGTTTATGTTTGGCAACCAATACCAAGCCTGGACTGCTACGTCATCAAGAAGAACTTCTACCCTGGCCTGATAGTCAGAGTAGGATCGGCTGGATAGCACATACCTGGCACCAGGCAGGAGAGAGCAACGGTTAGAAAAGCAAGATCACAGTTGACCAGAAGCAAAGCTATTTATGGAGAAGATATTACAGCATTTAAGTGGGAATATTACATTAATTATCCGGCATTATTACGGGTAATAATGTGATATCTTATGCGAGAATAAAGGGGCATTAATGGGGGAATATTGTGCAATTAAGAAGGAAAATCACGCAATGAAGAAGAAACTACTATATAAGGAGGAGGCAGAAATCATTCGAAGACACACAATATCATACTCGAGCAAACACTACGCCAATACTAAGAGCAAAAGCACGTCTATATTATTTACAATACAAATTCTCTCCATATAATTATAGTAAAATCTCTCATGGCCTGGTGCCCATGGTTTTTTCCCATTTAAAGGTTTTCCACGTACAAAATCGTTGTTTTACTTTGTTTATCTTACTTCACTTGCTTAGATTCAAGCCTGCCTAGCAGCATAACAGACAGGTAACTTGAGCTAGTTGACCCTGAAATACTCTACCCTGACCGGATCTAGCCTTGCGCAAAATCCACATAAAACAGACATGAAGGCAGTCTTTTCCTGGTCAACTGGGTCCATCTTGATTTGATTTAATCCGCTCCAGGCGTCTAAAAATGTCAGCATCTCATGCCCCGCTGTGGCGTCTACCATAGCGTCGATATGTGGCAAAGGAAAGGGATCCTTGGGACACGCTTTGTTAAGATCAGTGAAATCCACGCAGACTCTCCACTTGCCATTTTTCTTGGGTACCACGACTACATTCGACAACCATTGCCGGTATTTGACTTCTCTGATTTTCCCTGCTGCTAGCAGATTATCTACTTCTTAGTTGATGATCTCATTCCGTTCTGGTGCGAACTTCCTCCTTCTCTGCTGGACTGGGTGGTAGGTAGGGTCCACGCCAAGCTTATGTGTGATGACGGCAAGATCTATGCCTATCATGTCGTCGTGAGACCAGGCGAAGCATTCCATGTTTTTCCGTAAGAACTTGATTAATTGCTGGCGTACAGCGTCGAAGCATTCTGTCCCCACGTACACCGTTCTGTCGGGATGCAGCTCGTCCAAGGTTATCTGCTCCAGTTTGACTGGTTCTGGCTCGATGTATACGTCTTCGACAAACTGTTGCCTTAATTGCTATGCTGGTGGTGAAGCAGTGCTTCCTGATTTCCCCGAATCTCGACTACTCCCCATGGCGCTGGAAACTTCACACATTTGTGGTAGGTGGATGGTACTGCCTTCATTTGGTGCAACCACGGTTTTCCCAGGATAACGTTATATGTTGATGGACCGTTGATGATCAGGTACTTGACTTACTTGTTAATTCCGCCAATGTAAGTGGGAATTACCATCTCTCCTAGGGAGTGCGCCGTCTCTCCACTGAATCCCACCAATGGTAAAGCCTTCCTTTGGAGATCTGCTTCATTGAAGCCAATTCGTTTCAGATTATCCATCATGATTAGGTTTACCGAACTGCCTGTGTCAACTAGGACTTTCTCTACTGTGCAATTGCCTATGGATAGTGTGATTACGAGTGCATCGTGCTGCTCCTCGCTGCCGTCCCTCGCATCTACTTCATCGAATGTGATAGTAGGCAAACTTTCATGGCTAACCTGATAGGATGTCCCTAGCCTATCTCCATTTAGCTTCGTAGCACGCCTCTTCGCAGCAGAATACGTCAGACCGCAGAGATCTGAGCCGCCTGTTATCACGTTTATAGTTCTGGTGCAGATTGGAGGTGGTGAGGGCAGAGTTTGCTGTGCTGTACTCACTTTATCCCTCTTGCCCCCACGTGCTAACAGGTGTTCCAGATTTCCTTTCTTGTATTGATTGTGCACCTCTTGCCGCATGGTGAAGCAGTCTGCTGTGGTGTGCCCTATGTCTTGATGGAACTCACATTTCTTGCTGGCGTCCATCCTGAAATTCTGGCTTTCATTGGGTGGCCTGGGCCACTTAACCTTGTCTCCTAAGTCTTTGAGTGCTTTCAAAAGGCCTGAGATCCCAGTGTTGAATCCATATTCCTCATACTTTGGTGGCAGCTTCTGATCATCCCTGTAGTCCGTGTATTCTCCAGTTACCTTTAACACTGGCCTGCTGTAGGGTTTGGCTCTCTCTTCCCTTGCTGTTTCTTTCCTGCTTCTGGCAACTCCTGCTCCCTTTTTCCTGGCTCTAAGGTCTTCCCTATATCGCATGCCTGGTTCTGCCATAGCTTGTACTTCCTCGAATCTGCGACAAGGGTTCCGTGTCATCTCCTTATAGAGGTCAGAATCTTCGTGCAATCACTGTCGGAATGCTTCTATTGCCGTCACAGTGTCACAGTTCTTGATGGACACCTTTTCCCTGTTGAAGCGGTTAATATATTTTCTCGTTGTCTCATCGAATCCCTGCACTATTCGGTGCAAGTCACTCGTCTGCTTCTGTGGTTTTCTGCTGCTTAAGAACTGTTGTACAAAGACGTTGACCAACTCAGCGAAGGAGGTTATTGTCTTGTTTGGCAGGCTCACGAACCACTGCAAAGCTGCTCCGGATAGAGTAGAGCCAAATCCCTTGCACATGCATGCCTCCTTCACTGGTCCCACTGTTGTTATAACCATCATCTTTTGCTTGTATTGACTTATGTGATCAATGGGGTCTGCAGTATCGTCGTACAATGTCATTGGGGGTGCATTAAACCCCTTTGGAATTGGCGTCAGTGCAATCTGATCTATGAAGGGAGAATCAGCGTAGCTTTCTAGCGTAGCCTTTTCTATGGGGGTGGGCATCCCTGGTATCCTGTACATCATATCCTTCAGCTCGTTGTACTGATGTTCCAAGTGTCGTTGATAATTTGTCTGAGGTCCGGGGGTGGGCTGATTGTAGCCTGGCATCTACCCTCCGTTCCAGGTATGCGTTGGAGTCGGATACTGTATTATAGCTGGTGTCATCTGGTTCCCCGCATGTGGAACAGGCATCTAAGTATGCTGGTAATAGCCTGGGGTCTGCTGCTGGCCGAACATTGGAGCTATCTGCTGATTGCTGATGGGTGCGTGAGGTATTATGGTCAAAATAACTGGCGCCACACTGCTTGACCCAGGTCCCAAGTTAGCAGGTGGTAGATCCTGGTGCAGGTATGTGGGTCTACTGACTGCTGGCGTGACTTCCAGATCTAATCGTGTAACTACTTTAGATGGGAACATGCGTGGCATCCCCTCCGGGACGTTAGAGTCTGGCTGGTGCTCTAGTGTTGTATGATCTGGAGAGTCCTGGTCCCTGGATTGCCCAGTTGAGCGCGTACATATGGCGTCTATGTGTGATCATATCCTCCTATTCTCCTTTATGGCAGTTGCCTTCTGGCTCCGGTTTTCCTTCCTTAGCGCCTCCACCGAGTTTTGCAGAGCTTCCAATGTTCCTACCAATGTCTGCGCCGTTTCGGATGCTGACTGCTGCTTGGCCTGGTCAATCGCCCCACGGTGAGCGCCAAACTGTTTTGGTAATTTTGTACCGTTCTACTTGTAAGTGGGTTAAGGTAGGTTTAGTTCGTAATTATGAGCACGTTCTACTGATTTGTTATTATGTGTATTAAGTGAATAAATGTAAATAAACAGTAAACAAAGAGACACCAAGGTTTGATGACGCGGAAAACCCAATGTGGGAACAACCGCGGGAGGGAGACGGTATCCCTCCAACGATTTCACTATAATTCTTTAGGGCACGAGTACAATGTGTGTAATTCTTATGCTTGAGGCTAGAGAGATGAATAGAGCGTATTGCGTGACAATATGTGTTGTAGTGTTGCCTTGTAATAACGTGTGTTGTAGTTGTGTCGCTTCCCTTGCTTTTATAGTGTAGCTCCACATCTAGGGTTTCCTTTCTTCGTCTTCAAGCCTTTCTATAAATGGTGATTCGCCAAATATTTCATACTTGGGTGTTTGGTATATCCGGCATAGATTTCTTTCCAATTCTGTGTTTTCCATATTGGCGTGTATTCCTAATTCCACAACTTCCACATTCGCGTGTTTTCCTTATTTCCCAACTTCCATATTATGCTATCTGGATTCTGCTATCTGATTCGTCTGGAGAGTTGAACACTGAACCGTTATGTTGTGTAGATTCATCTGGTGCCAGACTGCTTCTGCTGTCTAGGGTCAGTAGCGGATTTTATGCCCAAACACATACTCTAAATTCTTGTCACTTTCTTCCTTGTTATGCAGATGACATATCGGCTACTTTGGGATGAGGGGAGATGACGAACATGGAAATAGATCCATTGTCGGCCCTAGTTATATACGAAAGCGGAGTACCTAGGATGAGTTATCTCGAGTAGCCTAAGAGGATTACGCACTGAACGAGAGAGGGATATAGCTGAGATCGGCCGCAGATTGGGCCAAGGACTGAGACGGGTAGCGGTCGAGCACCACTTGTCGTATCGTACCCATGAAGGTATGGCAAGCATTTCTTTTAAATTTGATCTTATTAAATATTCGAATTTTCAAGCCTTTGATTTGATTACTAAAGTTTGAAACTAACGCCTAGTCCTCTTCTTTACTTTGTAGAAAGCAGTGAATATGAAGACCTACTCCGGCACTACAAAGACATTTGACTTGTACGAAATTTATAGGAGAAGCAGAAGTTGATTCAGAGAACGACATTGGGGACCGTGGCGGATGCGTGGGTGAGCATTCGGAGGAAGAAGCTTCGCTAGAACATGACGATGGTTCGTGTGATGCTTGAAAGGTTCTGGGACACCACATAGACTTTCCATATGCTTTTCAAATGACCGGGGTGACTTTGGAGGACTTCGAGATGATCTCGAGCCTTTCTTAGGGTGAGGAGGTGATAAATTGGGAAGATATAACCCAATGAGGATCACTTCTCCCGAGGCTCTTAGCGTGATCCGGGGGAAATTGGCGAGGGAGTCATTGTAACACCCCATCCACCGAGGAGTCTTAACAAGACATTCCCAAGTTGAGAAGGGCGTTACCATCTCGGTTGCCCGAGGAAGTGACATCAAATAGGACAATAAAGGATACATTTATTTAAGTATAGAGTTAAAGTGATTACAACAACGACTAAACTAACTAAGAAAGAAAGATACAACTCAAACTATCCGACTCTACTCAAAGCAGCTACAAACTGTCAGCGACTCAGCAGCGTCCCAACTTCCGATAGCAGCATCAAACTCAACCTGCTAAACAACTGCTCCCCATTCCCCAATGGATCACGGCATGTCCGAAGACAATACAACGGGGTCAATCATCTATATACATGTCATAACGAGGTAACACAATATTCACAGCAGCAACATTGGTTACACGATTCGTCACAATATAGCATACGTCGGTCGCACGACTCATAACAACAGATAACCGTCAGTCAGTGACCGCAACCTTGTCACCTCCACCACTTATCGCAACAAGTGAACCCATGTCGTAAATGTGCACATCCTCCTTGTGATGGGAGCCACAAGGAGAACAAGGGCGTGAAACCATCTCTCGATAATGGTATCACTCAGCCGGAATAAATACAACAATACATCAACCGTCACATCTATTTCCACAATCCTAAATCCATTAACCAACTGCATATACGACAATTACATAATCATCTCGTTTATGAAACTGAGTAGGAAATCTATACCTTTATGCTATCCCGCCTAACAGCATCAACATCCGATCAACCAAGTACTCATAGCAATCATATCACATCAGTCCCTACAACGTCGATCACATACGTTTTCTATAATATCATAAACAACTAATCGGAATAACTAGGGTTCAGAAACATACCTTGAAGTATCGCCCTACCAACGGTGGTCGTGTTCCGACGTGACAAACCCGACGCGGATTACTTTGTCATCCCCTTGGATGTGGCATGGTTGAGTCATAGGGTTTGGGTAGGGAGATATGAGAGGTTTTAGGGAGATTAGGTTTAGGAGAAGGTGGTAGAAATGATGATTGAATGAGTCATCCGTCGTATCTTCTCATTAATAGTGATATTGATTATACTAAAAAAAAATGTTTATTCCTGCTAATATCATATATTACACTAGATATAAATAGTAATATAATTATACATTTATAACTAAAATTAAAGAATATTAACATTTGTAAAAATACGTTAATCTGACATGTTTCTTACATTAACCCGAACAAAAACTTATATAAATCCGACCTGTACAAATTTCTATTTTACAAACCAAAAATAGACTCGAACATTTTTTTACCCGAATCCAAAATCACTAAACCCGTAACCCGTTTGTCCAAGCCGCTTAATAAGTCTAGGCACGTCTAACACGTAATCTGCCAAGAATTACCAAGCTTGAAACGGTGATGAAGTGTGTAAACTCATCTGTCATTCTCTCACAAAACCCAATTTGCCAGGGTTGAAAGAAGAACTGACGGCCCAGTAAAAAAAGTTCACGATATAGCACTTTCTCAATTTAGCCCAGTAACCTCTTTGAAGCCCAATGATTGGTTTGGCCTGTTAACTAATCCCAACGGATACGACCTGGCTTTAGTAATTCAGTGTGACTAAAACTTGACCTGGTAAACGGGTCATTTGGTTCGATTTTGGATCAGATTAAACCGGTTTAATTTAAATCGGGGTTGACCTTAGTATCGGTTTTAGATCGATTTCGATCGAGTTCATTTCAGTTAGCCATTTTATCAGTTTGTGTTATTTCGAATCAAAAACAGATCGGGTCAGGTCAATCTCAGTTCAATTCTGTTTCGGGTCATAATTATCTTGAGTTAACCCTAAAGAAATAAGCTTAAGACTCTGTTTGACAATGCAGTAATTTGGTCAAAGAAACTTATTTGACCAATTTAGGTACCTTTTTTTATAATCGTTTGGCAAATAGCTTATTTAATCAAATAAACTACCTGATCTGATTTTATTTTCCTTTTTTACCCTCAGATATATAATGTTAAATGATTATCATTTCTTTTTACATCGTTTTATCAAAATCAGTGACCTTTTCAGTTAGTTTCCCAAACATTTTTTTTATATAATCAGCTACCTTATCGGTTCCTAATTTTCAACTGCCTTATCAGTTATCAGTTAGCTTTTCAGGTTTCGGTTAGCTTTTCAATTTCCAACTACCTTTTCCGTTAGTTTACCAAACATAGCCTAAATGTATTTTATACTTCCCAAATTGATAGTAACAATTCATAATTTCGTTAATAAATAAAGAATCAATGGAAAACACCAAGAATGTGATTTTATTATGAGAAAATAAATACTTACTATAATTCAGGCTAATCGGTTCGGTTCTTATCAGCTCGAATATATTCAGGTTCGGGTAATATTCGGTTATTATTGAACTTGATTAAGTTTTGGTTCAATTCGGATTGAGTTAGGTTTCGCGTACTATTCAGGTTACTCATATCGGGTGTTCGATCGATCAGTTATTAGTTCAGCTATTTTCGATCGATTTTTCGACTTCGGGTTTAGTTTGACAGGTCTAACTAAAACTAAGAGCAGTATCCATAAATGGAAGGCATTTTTTTATTCTCAGATTTTTTTTATAAAAACATTTTTCTACGCAATAGTTGTGTTAAAAACGGAGTTTATTTTCGAAATACACCTTTACTCATTATATCACTTTTTCCACCAAACTTTCCATCTCTTTACCTTTGAGTAAAAACATCAAACTTATTTATCTTTACCTCTCTATATTGTTAAATCCTTAACTTCCTTCAACCTCCTTGAAAATTTTCAATTATGAATAATTCTTCGAGTATATATAGAGTAGGTATTTAATTCTCTAATCCATTATAGATAATTAAATTGACTCTTTGTTATATTCTACATGGTACCCCTCAATTTTTCGACTTTCTACATGGTACCCTAATTGCTGTCATTATCACTAAGTGTACCCCTAAACTTTATTTTGCGTCAATTAAACTCAGTTTTAGGCGTTAAGTGATAACTTGGACACGTAACCAAGCTTGTCATTTATTATCTCATGACATAAGGACTCTATTAATCTCAATTATTATAATTTATCCATTTAGGTAAAACATGTTTATTATAGTTTTGCCATTGACAAATGAAAAAAATTTGTCGTTTTAGATCATTTATTTCAAATTTCAGGTAATCTAAACTAGAATTATCTTTGGATTGGTAGATTCATGTTAAGTCATTTTTAAGATAATGTACTCCGTATCACCCAGCATATAGCATGACTAATTAATTTTTCAACTTATTCAGTTGCTCATAGTTACGTCTCGAATTATTCAAGAAATATAGTTTTGACTTAATTTACGTACAGTTGATTGAGCATTTTTTTTTCTAAAATAGAGCTCAAAACCAAACAAATAATCAAAATGGGGTTATGATGAAAATTATTACCGAAAATGATTTCACGTCAGCTCCAAAGCTAGGTTCATATTGAAGTCGCTTACCCCCTCAGCGACTAATACCCTTCCTTGTGTTAGAAAAAGTTAATATAAGGAAAACAGATAAGTCCCTGAGAGCCTCAGTGTTTTGAACTAAAGTCGCTTAACCATTCAGCTACGTAATCCAAAAGGGCTAAAAATTAAAGATAAAATAAAAATTGTTGGTACTATAGCAAAATCGCATATCGGCTACACGACTTTGCTAGAGTACCCTCCTTTTTTTTGGTTTTTGGTTAGTTTTCTGTGTACAATTAACCTAGTCGCCTTGTAGTTGAGCGATTTTGCTCCAAACTCAATCGCAGTCCGCAGAATCGTGCTCAATTCAATAAGATATTTGGCCATAAGTCCATAACTCAAGTCATAAGTGAGAATTACTTAAAAACGTGGAAATTAAAACAAGGAAGTAACAACATATTGATGAAGAAAGCTAACACTTAACTAATACAATAACCATTACGAGTGAATGAATTATAAAATGAGACGAAATAAGACGACTTTACTTAGTTTCCTAATTTCTCACTTCACGCGAATATCATTTGATTGGGTAGACCAAAGAAGCCCAAGTCACGCCCACATCCACATACACACGCGGAGTACACCCGTTTGACCCTTTGACTTTTTGACTTTCCTTTGAAAAAGTAAGCAAACTCTTTGAAAAATCAAAGAAAAAAGAAAAAGGAAACAACTAAGCAAGCAAGTGTAAGACCCAACCCAACTCAAGCCAAATAGTATAAGAAGATTGCAGAAAAGTCACACTTTCCTCCCTTGTTCCTTTCATCCCCCTTTATAATAGCCGCCCATTTACTTATCACCCTACAATTCAATTCTTCACTTCTCCAGTCAAACATTCATTCTTCTTTCCCCTCTCCTATTATTTCCTACCATTCTAACTAATTCTTACTTCGTTATTGATTGCTAATATGGGCGTCGAAATGAGGACTGACGACTCGGGTTCATTGCTACTTGAATTAGCGGCTTTGGATGATGTCGAGAGTTTTAAAGAAGCCGTTGAGAAAAACGGTGCTGATATTGATGAGGTGGGTAATTGGTACACTCGTCGTATTGGATCTAATACGATGTCGTATCAGAAAAGAACACCTCTCATGATTGCTGCTCAATATGGAAGTGTTAGGGTCTTGGATTTTATTATTAAATCTGGGAATTTTGATGTTAATCGAGTTTGCGGTTCGGATCGGGTTACTGCCCTTCATTGTGCTGTTGCTGGCGGCTCGGATTCTTCTTCTTCAATCGTTTTGCGACTTGTTTCTGCTTCTGCTAATGTCAATTTGCTTGATTTTACTGGTGAGAATTCATTTACACATTCAATTGATTTGATTTTAATTATTATTTTTGTTTATAAATATTCTGATGTTGATTGTTTATTGTTATTCAGGTAATCGGGCATGTGATTTAATTCCCAATTTACCAAAGCTGCCAACCAAGAACAAGCAGTTGGATACCCTGCTAAAGGGACAGGAATCCGATTCCGTGTCCATTTCGGATTCGGACTCAGACTCGAGTTCCAAGAAAGAATACTCGGTCGCGGATTTACCGGATATAAACAATGGAGTGTATGGTAGTGATGACTTCAGGATGTATTGCTTCAAGATCAAGCCATGTTCAAGAGCATACACACATGATTGGACCGAGTGTCCCTTTGCTCACCCGGGCGAGAACGCGAGGAGGCGGGACCCGGCTAAGTATAATTACACCTGCGTGCCCTGCCCCGAGTTCAAGAAGGGCAGTTGCAAGAGAGGGGAGGATTGTGAGTTTGCTCACGGGGTGTTTGAGTCGTGGCTACACCCGGCTCAGTATAAGACGCGATTGTGTAAGGATGAGACCGGGTGTGCGAGGAAGGTTTGCTTTTTTGCACATAGAAAGGAGGAGCTTCGCCCTGTTTATGCATCGACTGGGTCTGCTATTCCGGATAATAATATGAATGTGTCGTCACCTCGTGGTGGTGGTGGTGGTGGGTATAGTGGCACATCTACTCCTCCATTGTCACCGTCATTTGCTCCATCTTCCCCCAAGAATGGAGCATCGAATGGTGGAGGAGTGATGTGGCAGGGGAAGCCATTGAACCTTGGAGGTACACCTCCCAATCTGCTACTCCCTGGTAGCAGGTTAAGGTCTAGCTTGAGTGCTAGAGACATGGAAATTGAAAGAGAGATACTTAAAATCGAGCACCAACTACAGCAGCAGCAACACCATCAACAAATGATGTCTCCTCGATGGAACAACAATGGTAGAATGGGTGATATGAGCCCATCCAACCTCGAATCAACCTTCAATTCGATGAATCTATCGAGAAAGATCCCCATGTCTATGCCCATGTCAATGTCCATGTCTCCTTCAAGTGTTTTGGATTCACCTATCAATATCCCAAGAAAAATGTCCCCTCCAAATGTCATGGATTCGCCTAAGGCGGTGGCAATGCTCAATTCTAGAGCAGCCGCGTTTGCCCAAAGGAGTCAAAGCTTCATTGACCGGTCAGGGACTATGAACCCAAATCCATCGAGTCCAATGTCGAATTGGAGCTCACCTAATGGCAAATTGGATTGGGGGATGCAAGGAGAAGAGTTGAATAAGCTTAGGAAATCCAATTCTTTTGGGTATAGAGGCAACAACAACAATCCAATAAGGGCATCCCCACCTGGTTTTGGAGAGCCAGATGTGTCTTGGGTTAATTCCTTGGTCAAGGATGAAGCCAATGCCGGATTCTTAGACACCAGGTCGCCTAATTATGGTCGTGGTGTCGGTGCTGGTATTAATCAGGGAAACGGGGTTCGAGCTCAGGATATGCATGCACCATGGGAACAATTATACATAGAACAAGAGCTTGCTGTTTAATGAGAGACAGAAGCCGGCCTATGCTAACGGGATAAAATTAAGTTGATTTTTTCATATGTTGTTTGTTTATATGATACTCATCCATAGTACGTAAGTGGTAGTACTTCAAGTCGTCAACGTTTGAAGAAGCTAATCGATTACTTGAATAGAGGAAATAATTATACATAAATTTCAAACAGATCATTTATCTTCGTTTAATAGATCAACCGTTCTACATTTCTTTCTTTTGCTGTCGATTATGATCAGAGATCACAGCTTATCATGTATCTCCATATTTGTCTACTAAAGAAGTTACAAAAATGGATAATATTGCGATTTCTGTTTTGCTACTCCCTCTTATTCTTTATAATCGTCCCATTTTTGTACGTTGCCATAACCAGATGTTTTATTTAGGCGGACAATCAATAAGCCACAAAAATGGATATGTGATAGATAACTAATATTGTTTGGAGTTAGGCTAATAATTATCGTAACTTTGGATAAATTCGCCATAACGGTTTTCGAGCAAAAAAAGATCCTATCAAAATCAATATGGTTTTGGTGTTACAAAGCGTATCGAGACGGGCCATAAAGATCCGAGGTTGGTAAGTAGTCACTAGTCTTGCACTTAATTTGCATTGCACATCATATAATTATCGGAACTTTAAACTTATTTGGCATTGCACATCATATAATTATCGGAACTTTAAACTTATTTGGCATTGCACATCATATAATTATCGGAACTTTGGATAAATTGGCTTGCTGTTAAAAGCGCTCTGTCAAATTTCCAAATTCCAACTAATCTCAGCATGATCTACAAAAGTGTTTCAGGGCGACTTATAAGTTATAAACATTTGAGAGCATTTATAAGTTTTGCCGACTTATTGGATTGGATTTATGATAGGCATACTAAGATTACCTTAACAACACCTTGACATCTAGTTTAGCCTTTCATACCCCATATTCTTTTGGCTAACTCTACCAACACCAATTATTTTCAACATAATGTGATAGACCACTTTGTTAGAAAAATTGGTATAAGGTGACAATAATAATAATCGTAAACTTGAAAATCAACCGAATAACGGAAAAAGCACAAAATATAAGCTCAGATTAAAAAGTTGTGTACTATTTCCTCATTTTATCAATGGAAAACACTCATATATATACGTGAATAACAAAGCACAAAATATACTCTTTAAGTCTTTACTCATGTATAAATACATACAGAATCATTACTCTGTTTGTAAATGGGTGAGGAGTGAATTTGAAAAATATCCAGAGATACAACCAAACAAAGCAATGGCGACCACAACTGTATTGTTTTGTTATTGTAAAAGACAAACAATCATACACTAAATAATACTTCCTCCATTCCAATCAATTCTATACATTTGCTTTATTCACGTTTGCCAATACTCGTTTTCTTTTGTTAATAACTTTAGTTACATATTGTTAAAAATTATAAAAATTTGATATTCACAATGTACTCGGTAAGACAATTTAAACAAGATCTCGCATGACTATCTTTTATGCTATATATTAGAAGTTGTATCGAAGATTCACTCGACTTATGAATAATGCCCAAAAAGTGAAATGTATAGAATTGATTGGAATGGAGGAAGTATCTAAGTAATCTAACCCATTCATAATAGAATCAAATGTGCAGGTTTGTACTTACTTTTTCTTTATAAACCTATCATTTGTATAGGGTGCAAGTCATTAATCATTATGGAGTAATTTATTTCACAACCATTTTCATTATCTCATTATTTGCTTCTTATAATAGTTCTACTTAATAATTGCCAAACATTATGAATTAATGATGGAGGGAGCAGGAACCTTCTTATAAACAAATAACTAATAATCAATTCCTTAATTAATACAACCAACAATCAAATATTTTAAACAACGTTGTTGGATTGGGTTGACGATTCCTGCCCGCTATTTTGATGTTTGTTGTATCAACGCGTAATATTATACTCCTACAATATATACACCTACACGGCTATACAAATCATTCATTTCGTTACTAACTAATATTCCAAATGGAATACTGGTTATGACTGTTACAAGTACTTTTGAAAATCGGAGACAAATACAAAATATTAAATATAGTTCTTATTGTGAAGCAAGTAAACCCGACATTATAAATATGGGTCATGGTCATTGATGGAAAAGTGTGAGTGAATGTTTTATATCTCGAGTTAAGCATAGATTATTGTTATTAAAGAGAATAATGATACAAAGTTGGGTTGTGGGTTAATGCCATAACAAAATATTGTGTGCTTGCTTGCATTTTTGCATTATTTTATTTGTAGCAACAACCATAACAAAGTGCTATTAGAGCTACGACCCGTTAAAGAAAAATTTTGGTACAAAGTTGAAGATGGAGTTGTTCAATGGAAAAAGAAATTCTCGTTGTGGCAAAGCATTAATTAAGGATGTTCTCGATCATACACACACGGATTGTGTGCGACTCTTGAAGATAAAAAGTCCATTGATGTTCAAGTTCTCAAATGGCCTCCATGGCCGGGAGGACCTGTAGTTGCGTGCGGTTAGTACAATCCGTTTAGCCCTAGAACCCGAAATCAAGTATGATGTGTTAGAAGAGACAAATCCTAGCTAAGAAGTTGTATAAATCGTCAAGTAATGTTGCATTTATAATGCACAGTCCTTAGCTAACGAATTATTCTCAAACAGAGATCTTTTTGGTGGTAGATGATGGCGATTTGAGGGACCATATAAATAAGTTTAATGCTTTAATTGCCCAATCGGCAAGTTTGGATGAGACTTTCCAAGAAGAAAACAAGGCTATAATGTTGTTGGCTTCTCTTCTCAAAAAGTATAACAGAATTATTACTAGTTTACTTGTGGAGAAAACAACCTTCGGCTTAGAAGAGACCATTGTGGTTTTTCCCGAGTCTAAAAAATTGATGAAGCGGGGAGGTGGTGGCTCTTCAAGTGATGAAGGAGCTTTTGTGGTTAGTTATCATGACAAGATGAAGGGCGGTTGAAAAAAGTAGTATAATCCCAATATCAAGTGCTTCTACTCCGGTGAGTTAGTCATATACAAACTATGTGTCCTAAGGCAAAAGAAGATTTGAAGGAGTTGAAAAAGACTCATGGATGTGGGGTTGCAGCTTTACCAGATATCGATGATGGTGAACTATTAGGGTGTGCTTAGGAGGAGTGATTTAGAGGAAAAGGAAAGGGAGGGAGAATAGGAGATCTAATTTGGAAAGCAAAAAACTAAGAGTGGAGAGAAATGGAGGGGGAGGGAAATTGAGAGATCTACTTTCGCTCCTCCAAGGCAAATCAAAATCACTTCAGCATAGAAAATTGTATCCAAACATCCACTCCCCATTCTACATCCCTTCCCTTCCCTCCCTTTCCCTTCCTTATCCCTCCCCCCCTCCCTTTCCATCATATTCTGGTATCCAAACAAGCCTTTAATGGTTCATGGAGAAAATGAATCTAAAGAGAATTGGGTATTAGACTAGGGAACTTCCCATCACATATGTGAAGGTAAGATGATTACTTAGCCATGTGGTGAGAAGACAAAGATTGAAAGGGTCAGTGATCTGAAGTGAAGGTACGACTTCATGATGGTAAAGTTAAAAGGTTTGATGCTATGAGATACATACATGCCAAAGTGCCAAACATTACTAGAAGTTTAATATCATTAGATATATATTTCCTTCTACCCAAGATAACTGTCTCATTTGCCCAACTCCATCTACCCATCTAAATGTTCCATTTGCTTTATTTGGACATGCATTATTACTATCCTACCCTTATCCATGTTCTTTATTTACGGCCCACACCACCTTTAACCCACTTAAATGTCTCATTAACAAATTACTCATCTAAATCATAACACTCTCTCTCCTATATTCTTACCCATACACAATACTTTTCCATATTAAATTCACTCCCTTAATTTTCGTGCCCCTACCCAAATGGGACAGTTATCTTGGGTAGGAGGGAGTAGATTAGAAGAAATGGGTTATAGGAGTACCATTCAAGTTAAGAATGGAGTTTTGCAGGTCAGCAAAATGGATAAGGTGCAATTTGGATCCTTTCCATTAGAGGTGATCATGGGCCGGGCTGGAGCATAAAAATAGGCCCATGTGTGCGGGTTGGGTCTGGTCGGGCCAAAAGTCTGGGCCTATTTTTTCGGCCCAAACCCGGCTCATGCGGGCTTATAGCGGGCTTCGGGCCATTTCGGGCTTATTATTTTTACTCTTCAAATACTAGAAATCTTCGTTATGAAATACTCCCTCCTATTCAGGGTTTTCTTCCATATTTCTTTTTTCGGTTATTCAGGTTTTCTTCCCTATTTTCTTTTTTGTGTTGATTTGTGTGGTCCAAATTTAATGGGATGTGGGGTAGTGTGTTTTGGGTGGTTCAAATTTACTCTCTTATTTCTTGTGGGAAAATGAGAGGGGAAGAAAACAGTGAATAAGAGGGAGTATAATTTTTTAGTAGTTTAATAATGTATATTAGTACGTGCTCAAAATTTATGTTGTTATACTGTTATATTGATATATGATGCTCTTTAGACTCAAACTCTTTGACTTATCTCACGAATATTAGTAAGTAAATTGTTGATATAAAACTATTAGTGTGGTAAAAGGAATCATTAGCATATTTATTGCAAACATACTGGGAAAACTAAGGTTCATCACACTAATATTGGTAAATAAATTATTAAGGTTCATTTATTATAAGAAATTGGTTGGTTAATTTTTTACTAACGCTTATTTACATCCGTAACTTATACATAAGTTCGGAAGTCTTGCATATGTTCGGGTCGGGCCGGGCCAAATTCGGGCCTTGAAGTTGGCCCAAACCCGGCCCTATTATATGAATCGGGCCGCGGGCTTCGGGCCATGGGCTTTTTGGGCCTAAAATCGAAGCCCGAGACCGGGAAAAAATCGGGCTGGGCCGGGTCGGGCTAGCGGGCCTGGGCCATTTGATCAGCTCTCCTTTCCATTACTTTCTCCCAATTTCCTCTCTAATACACTATTATTTTAATATATTTTCTCTTTCCTTCATTAAAACATTAGTTTTATGAAATAATTATAACCATTAGATCATCCCAAAATTTAATTCGAACCGTTCGAAAATAATAAATGTCTATTTCTTTTCAAGTAATTGAGAAAATCCGGATTGATTTAGGTGATTCTCAAGAGGTAAAGTTTTGTGTAAAATAGATTTCCCAACACAAATATCACAATAACAAATTCATCATTAAAGTTTAAAAATTAAGGTGTACAAATTTTTTGTATAAAAGAAAAATATCTAAAGCATTAAAGTACTTCGTAGAATGAAAGAATTTTACACGTTTTGGGAGAATCTTCTTTAGTGCTGTAGCAACAGAGAACTTTCCGTCCACCCAAATAATTGGAGTTGGAGCTAGTTGACGCAAAAACCACTTGTTAATCCCATGCTTTCTATTTTTATATCCTGACAATACTCGTCACGAAAGTGACGGCTCAAGTTTGTCCCTCTCTCAATGGCGCGTAGGGTCCATGCTCCATTATAATCTTATCTCAACACAAAACTTGTGCACAAATGATAAAGCTCCAAATCTTCGTAGGATATACTTCCTCCGTTCCATTTCTTTCTTTACGATTGCTTTTTCGACACTATTCATTAATAAGGAGATTATTCAATACAACTTCTAATGTATAACATAAAAGATAGTCATGTGAGATTTTGTTTAAATCGTTTTATCGAGTGGATTAAGAATATCAAATTCGTATTTTGACATATGTGTATAAAGCAAACCTAGAGAATCAAATGGAACGGAGGAAGTAATGTCCAGATAATTCTTTTTTGGGCACTATTCATATGTGAGGAAAATCTCTGATACAAATTCTCCGTTTCATTCAATTCTATACATTTGCTTCATGCACGTATATTAATGATCATTTTCTTTTGTTCATATTTTTAATTATATATTATTAAAAATTATAAAAAAATTGATATTTACAATTTACTCGGTAAAACAATTTAAACAAAATCTCACATTACTATTTTCTATGCTATATATTAGAAGTTGTATCGAAAATTCTCCCCACTTATGAATGTTGTCCAAAAAGCAAATGTATAAAATTGAATGGAATGAGGATGTATTTACTTTCTGAAGACAATAATTTACATTTAATCATTATCAGTTTTAATTAGTGTATATATATTTTCAAAAATACAATTTTTCATTTGAACCGTCTTATCAGCTGCAAGTGGGTGAGCAAGTAGGGACGCAAGTGAGATAGGGCATGCGAGATCACAAGCTTGTGAGTGTTACAAGCAAGACTTGTTGAAAAAAAAGGTTGGTCGGAGTCCAAATTGGGTGAATAATAGAGTCAATTTGCACAATATACTTTCATACATGCGGTCTAAAGAGTAGTACTCCCTATTGTCCCGATTGTTTGTTTTCCTATTCCATATTGGGTGTCTTAGTGACTCAGTCAATTTGCACATTATCCTTTCTATTTTAGGATTGTATTTGATGAGCAATTTAATCTTTCACACTCAATTTGGTTCACTTGTCATCTTATAATTGGTCTCTCCTCTTTCCTTGGTTTTTCTACCAAAGTCAAAGGATAACAATTGACCGGAACGGAGAGAATAATATACTTTGCATCTCGTGAACAATAAGCGCTACGCTAATAACCAATACTCTCTCTGTCCCAGTCAATAGTTTACACTTTTCTTTTTTGGATGTTTCAGTCAATAGTCTATACTTCTATTTTCTAGTAAATAAACCAACCCATGTGGGTGATGACTGATGACAAATTACATTTCCTTCTCGTTTCAAGTTACTTTTGATTTTTTTTAATAATTGTAAACTCAATCATCTCTCTCATCTAAAGTATATAAAAGCTAGGTATTTTAGAGAATTCTTATTGGCTCCTTAAAATTAGCAGGCGTGGGCCCCTACCTAATTTACTTGAATTAATTACTCTCTCTCTTCCGCAAATCTAATTTCCGTCTTTTGATATACTTGCTATGGTTATTAATTCCGTCTAAATTAATTTCGGCTGCTAATCATACAAAAATGTACGTAACATACAAAAATTACATCTAAAAGCTAAAATTTACAAAAAAACACAAACATTAAATTAAATATCTATTACAACCAAATAAAATATTAAAAATTACATCAATAAACTCTTCGACCAACTTCGCCTCTATTTGGTTTTGATTCATATCAAGTCAAGAAAAGAAAGACAATTAAAATATACATCGACTATCTAAAATTTAAAAACTATATACAAAATAAGAGACAAATAATAACAATTAAAAAATGCCATTGCAATTCCAGATTATAAATTACATCAATGAAATGTCTCACCACCTTCGCTTCCATTTTATTTTGATTTACGTCGAGAGACGAGGAAAAAAAAAAGACAAGTAACTAAAATTAGTATCTTCATCTACTTAGTATAAAAGCCAATTCAAGTATTTTCATGTCTTCTCATTGACGTTGGTTTTTAAGGCTTGAAAAAAGTTTAATCTAGGTAGGCCACCCATGTTCATAATACATATTTAATTACTCTCTCTCCAAATTTAATAATTAATTAATTTTTTTCCTACTTTCTTTAATTAAATACTTTACCTTTTTTTGTTCTCAAAAAAAAAAATAGATACTCTTTTTCTGGCAAAAAAATAAATAAAAATATTTTTGTAAAATTAGATAGAAAGAATAAATTAAGTATAAAAAAATGTGATTGAAAAACATTGAAAATATTGAAGAAACAATATTACATTTAAACAAGAATATGCAAATTCAAATAAAATCGAAATCAAATATTTCGTAACATTAAAATTAAAAATAAAGTGAATAGGTGCTTTTCCCCAAAAAAAAGTAAATAAATATTATATTTAAATAATTACATAAGCAAAAATCGATCCAAGTTACGATATAATTATTTGAAAGAACCGCTCAAAATAATAATAATATATTGCAAAAAAGGGTGTTGAAATTGCAAAAATAAATACATAAATAAATACCAAAATAGATTACGTCTCTCATATAGGAGACAAGGATTAATTCAAAAATAAGCCAAGTTGAAACATCTAATATATCACTGCATACAAGTGACTAAATTCACATTGCGAGATTGAGCGATTCGAAGTAATTAATTAAAGATCATGATAAGGGTTGATTAAGGAGGCGGAAAAAAGATGGAGGCAGTGAGACGAGATGAAGACGATGTTAGATTTTGTTGTCTGAAAATAGGGTTTTGTTGTTTTGATAATGTTTCTGATTTTGTTGGTTGTGATCTTATTTGGGCCAAACCAGTGTTTATGTGGAGTTGACCACACAACGGGTGGGCTCTCTCCATGTAATTTGGGACGGTTTTTTTGATTTAATATATTCTCTTACATTTCTTTAAAAAAAAAGTAACAAATGAATAATATACAGAAATAGATAACAAATGTTCACGCGGGAGAGTATTAGTTTTACACTCATATTATAGTCGTATGAGCTTTTAGAGCCATGAGAATGTCAGCCCTATTGTAATTTGGGCAGATTAGGATTTTGGGTTACTATATTATCGAGATAATATACATGTTATCGTACTGCGTTGAACATTTAGCAACCTTCATTTATATGCTCATATATTTTTGGCGATAGTGTCTGTTATTACGACCGTGCATTTTCTGCACGGGATTAAAACTAGTTACCTTAATAATCATGTATAAAGCAATTACGAAGGAAATATATAATTGGTGTAATTTATGAGAGGAAAATGAGACAGCGGCACCGGATGTTACTCACTTTGAGTAACACTCGGGGTAAATTTGTAAATTACTTGTGTATTTTCAATTCACTCCCTTAGCTTTTAAATTTCAAACAAAATAATGGTATAGGGTGACTTAGGCATTTCATATATTATAATTAGTTGTAGCAAAATAAAAAAGTTGTTTCAACAAAATACAAATGAAAGATTTTCGGTTTGTTATACAGTCCTGACAAAGTGAAAATGTTATAACAAGGAAGCCACAACTTTCAGAATGAGACGATCTTATCTCATGAGACCGACCTTTACTTGAAAAAATGATTCATTTATTGCTATCAATAAAATAGTTATTTTTATATAAATGGACCGTCTTACACTATAAGACCGTCGCAGAGACTAAGTACTGCAGTTTAATCACTACTACAAATATAGGCAATAACAACGCCCCATTAACAACGCATATTGACGCATTATATGTAATACCGTTGTTAATCAGATTAGTGTATTTTGGCGCAATTCTGTGAAAAGTAATAACAACGATAATTTCTTTATAACCGTTGTTATTAGTAATCACAACGGGTTTTATTTTAGAAGCGTTGTTAATAGATGAAAAGAAATAACAACGGTTATTCCTTTAAAACCCTTGTTATTACTTTTAACAACGGTTTTTTTTTGCATATACCCCTTGTTATTACTGTTAACAACGGTTTTTTACATATAACCGTTGTTATTACTTTTAACAACGGTTTTTCTATATAACCGTTGTTATTACTTTTAACAACGGTTTTTTACATATAACCGTTGTTATTACTTTTAACAACGGTTTTTTCTATATAATCGTTGTTATTACTTTTAACAACGGATTTTTACATATAACCCTTGTTATTACTTTTAACAACGATTTTTTACATATAACCGTTGTTATTACTTTTTACAACGAGTTTTTCTATATAACCGTTGT
>JAGPOY010000442.1:1143-25065 GCA_018983105.1 Silene uniflora | reverse complement strand
CGGAAATGTTACCTTAAGCTAGCATATAACAAATTAAAACTTGAGAAAGATTCGTAAAATCAACTCTAATCTTCGTCTTCTAACATATAAGAGTCACCATGCACATCTTCATGCTCATAACCTAATTAGAAACAAGAAAAACGAAATTATAAGCTTAAAATCGCAAACCTAGAAAAATCCGTCTTAAACAAATTTGGGGGAAATGAAAATAAATGGTACCATAAGATGGAGGATGATTAGGGGATTCCAAAACTATAAGACTTGTTGAATTTGGGTAAGTATTGAAGATTTTATGATGATTTTGGTGAATTGTAAGAAGGTTTTATTAGGTTTTTGAGAGGATTGGAGATAGAGAGAATAAGATTGGAAGATTGAGGAGTGAAAAATGAAATGAGGAGAGAGGGATGGTGAGGGGTTGGACGTCCAAGAGGAGAAGGAGGGAGTTGGTTTATTTTTCATTTGTTTACGTTTGGTGGTTCGATGAGACGGTAATTAGCAAAACGTAACGGTCGTCGGTTTTGAGTACGTCAAAGCTTCTAAACATGTCTTTACTAAAATATTAAGTACTCATATGCCCTATGACAAAATCCCCTAACATGACGAACATTAGAAATGGAAAAACTGAAATTTACGTCTTTCGCTAGAAATTGGTTTTATCAAAGTAAAATGTTAAATAATGGTTTGAAACACTTTAAAACATTTCTAAATCATCTTAAATAATTACATTACTTCAAAATAAAATAAAATTATATTTTGTCATATTATTATTATTTTTAATAATTAAATATTTAAATTAAAATTGATTAAAATATTATTTTTATTGCGAAATAAAGGTTTTCGAAATCACGGGGTGTTACAAATAGATGGAAGTTGTGGAGGGAAAGATTGAAAAAATGGGGGAAAGATTTTTGGGAAAAAAGAAAAAAAAACGAAAAAATAAGCTAAGTCACTGCCCAGTAAGACTCCAACTTGGCACTTAGCGTCTCAAACAAACGGTTTAATTGAGTTTAGCTACGAATGGGTCCAACTAATTAAGTTTAAGGGCACAGTTAAGAAGTTGTTATACGAAGGGGTACAGTTGGGAAAAGTGAAAACCACGGGGGCACAAATGGGAAAAACCCATTTATTTTCAATCTTCATCCAGCTCACTTCAGCTCAGGTCAGCTCAGCTTAGCTCACTTTAGCTCGGTTCAACTCTCTTAAATTCAGCTCTAGTAAGTTCAGCTCGACACAACAATATTAATATTAATATTAATAGGGGCGGATCTGGGGGAGGGATTGGGCGGGCAAGTGCCCTCACGTGTGTTTTAAAAAATAATTATATATATAAGCTTAACAATTTAGCAGAATGTCATTGTAGCTCAAGTGGTAGTGTTGCTTACTTCTGACATGGGAGGCGGGGGTTCGATTCTTGTTGGTGACATTTTGTATTTAGAAAACTTGAATATTTTGGGGGCCATCTCACTTTAGGATAAAAAATGGCATGTAGAGAGGATTGAACCCCCAACTTTCAGGTAGTAAATCAACTACTTAACCAATACACCATTTACTATTCCTTGTTATTTGGTTATTAGAATGTACTATATCACTATCATTATTAAACATATTTATCAATATATCAATAGTTATAAAATAATTTACGTTTTTTTTTTTAAATTCAACGAATTTTAGGAAAAAAATAATTAAAGACTATATTATTTAGAACTTGAAACATTTGTTGAGAATAATTTTTTTTTTCTTTTCATTTTTTAACATTATACCATAATATTCTAAAACAAAAATTGCATTATTATAAATTAAAGAAAATTTATCACGGAAAAAAATTGTGCCCTCCCTATGTCAAAATCCTGCATCCGCCCCTGAATATTAATATTAATATTTGTTGTTGTTGTTGTTATGAAAAAGAACGTAAAAAGAGATCAAGTTTCCGAAGTCAAACTAAATAATATTGCAAGATTTTAATAGTTAATACAAACCAAACTCATTGAACAAAAATAAAATAATCTGCTTTTGCGAATTATCTTCCTCCATTTGTGCAACTACGTCGCCGTTGTCATCATCATCCTCATCATCTATACTAATAAACTCATAGCCACAAGCTCGCCATATTACATAAAAATGGGTCGTCTCACACTGTAAGACCTTTTTTCTACAATGTGTTGGTATACATTTATTACCCAAATTATTGTGAAATCCAAAAATATTATGATAACTAAAAGATTATTTATTTCAGAATATACATAATTTTTTTTAGTTAATTAAGTCAATTCAACTTATTTGAGCTCTCTCAATTTCAGTTCAGCCCAGTTCAACTTACTTCGATTCAATTCAGCTCACTTCAGCCCAATAAGTTCAGTTCAGCTTCAGCCGAAAAGAACAGGACCTAAGACGGATAATAAAAATACACATTTCTTTTGATCTAAAGTAGCGTTGGCGCCCGCAATGATGGAGTCTAGTGGTTAAAACTTGAATGAAATTTCCCAGGGACCCAGGTTCAAGCTTCACCAAGAGTGATCTTGTGGAAATTTATGGCCTGAGTCGTGCATGCCTAATAGACTTAAAGCATGTCACTCTCGGGTAGGTTACCTTGTATACCTGGTTTGCAGGCTATTACATATACCAGAGAGTTGAACTCAACAAAGGTAGCTGGTGCGGGTTCCCTCGTCACAAAAAAATAAAAAAAATAAAGTAGTGTTGACATAGAGACAAATTTGACGTAATTAATCGAGCTGAGATGTAGGCCTTTTTACAATAAACGAAATAGCAATCTAAGGCCCTGTTCTTTTCGGCTGAATAAAGCTGAACTGAACTTATTTGAGCTGAGCTGAGCTGAACTGAACTGAAGTAAGCTGAACTGGGCTAAACTGAACTTAAGTGGAGCTGAATGGGGCTGAAGTGAGCTGATAGGGGCTGAACTGAAATTAAAAGAGCTGAAATGAGCTGAAATAAACTTAATTAACTAAAAATGTTTATGTATATTATGAAATAAATAATTTAATAGTTTTCATAATATTTTTCGATTTCCCAATAATTTGGGTGATTAAAAAAATTATACGACACATTATTTTCTAACCTTTTTTTCTCCCGGTTTAAAATAATGTTCATATAATTTTGTAAGTAAATATTATTTGGTGGACTCCGAGTATCTGAATACACTTGGGTGTTTATCTCCTATTAGCGATAATAACGGTAGATGTCATATGCCTTAAGCTAACCATGAACCTTCAATAAGATTTTTTGAACATTTTAATTATCGACATTTATCTTTACGAATGAAAGTCAAAATGTCTTTTGGTTAACTGAAGAAAGGTGGAAGCCGGAAGGTGTTATATAATATGCCTACGATGTCGGAAAAGTATCGAATGTCAATTATCATTTCCGCTTTCACACTTCATAATTTCATACGGGTGCATACATTGTGTATTCATGTCATAGAACATAAACATGCAGATGCTCAAGAAAGCACAAATGTAAACATGGATGTTAAATATCATAAGAAGAAAATGACCGAAATACGAGAAAACATAGATAAATAAAAATATTAATATTAATATTGATTAATGATAAGGTTGGACAGAGCTGAACTTAATAGAGCTGAACTTATAGAGCTGAATTTAAGAGAGCTGAACTGAGCTGAACTGGGCTGAAATGGGCTGAGCTGAACTGAAACGAGCTGAAGTGGGCTGAACTGAACTGAAACGAGCTGAATAAGAGCTGAAATTAAGCCGAAAAAAACATGGCCTAACACCACACAAATTTGGTGTATTGAGGTAATTATTGGGAAATGTAGGCGTTTTTACATAAACGAAATCGGAATCTACTACCACACTCACAAAGAAGATAAATTAAACTAATAAACAAGTACACATAACCCGAAAATTGGGTAGAAAAACTCTCAAATAATAAGAGAATGGAATTTTATTATGATAAGTAAATAATAAGATTATAAAAAGTAAATGAGGTTTATCACTATTAAATTTGATGAATGATAGCCTCCAAATTAAGACTTTAACTTTACCATACCCTAATACCTATAATGGATTTAATGTTTTTTTTTTTTTTGGGTACAAGAGAGGGACAAAGCTTCGAAATTAACTAGCAATGATGTGAGAAATAGAGACACCTTATACATCTTCTCGTAGTATATGACATAATTCAGCACAAGAAGCATATAAAATAGTAGTGGAGGAGGTTGAAGTTACTCCTTGGTTGGCAAGCAAGTCAGTTGGCACTAAGAAAAAATATTGAATAACAAGTAAACCAAATTGAGTGAGACACCGAAAGTACAAAAGATAAATAACAAATAATCGGGACAGAGGAAGTATAATAATGCTCTGTAATCATTATATAGCATAGGATATATTCCGTAGCATTGTACACACACAATTTCGTTTCAGTGGACAAGTGAATAGATTTTGTAATTTGAGCCATTATTATACTCGTAAAATACTTTAGCTGCTGCTCCTTTGATTGATGACTTTGAAGGTTTGAATGAGATGGAGTATGTCACAAATTTTGTTAAGATTGATAGGTTTTATGTGAAATTATGTCACGATTAGTACTTCTTTGATTTGATTATAAGTTTAAGTTAAATCTCATGTTCACAGGTAAAATATCGAAATTATAATTTGTTTATTCGAGTTGTTGTAAGAGTATTTGTACCGTTTTTCAATTTGATGTTCCTCTTGTATGATTCGACATAATGTTTAAAATACCTCACATGAGTTTGTAACTTATCCATTGTAGAAAGTTTGAGTTTTTATAACTTGTTTGAACATATAAGTAGAGGTGGTCAATGTGGCGGAGCAACTCGGTCCAACCCAATACACCAGACTAGTTTTGGTGGCCCGTCAACGGGCATGGCCCAGTCCGTCCTTGGACCCGTGCTAGGTTAGTGTTGCTTCTCCCTCGGCCCATCCTATATAAAGTGCGTTAACCTGGTCCAAAAAAGGTTACATGGGTTCGGAGCAGGTCAACCCTAACACTAACTAGGCCTTTGCTTGGGCCCAATATTTTCTAGCCCAACCCGCTACATACATCTCCCACTTAGTGTCGTGCTCCGGCCCCATCTATGTGCCTGACTCGAGCCGGGGGCGACCCCTGCAAATATGGAGCACTCATAATTTCATAAACTTATTGTTGCTCTATAAGGTGTGAACTCATTAACATGTGAAGAAAAATGTAAGATGATGACGAAATGTGTGATGTCATAATCATAAGACTACAATCTTAGGTTTAAGCTAGAAATATACTTCTAGTTTCAAAGCCGAAAGTTTAAAACGAACTAACTAAATAAGAAAGTATGAAGTTAAAAATGGTGGTAGGTATCCCACATGTTAAATAAGTCATTTGAAGAACACCTCGTTGTAGTGTAATGAACGAAATATACACAATGCCTGTAATTTGCATGTTCCGCATAAACATGAAGCGAGAAAAATAATCAAAAAAACCTCGATAATTTTGTGGATCCATGTTTGAATTGTAAGTTTTTAGTAAACTATGAGATACAAAGCTTATTAATTGTTATACAAGTTCATGTTCATCACATATAGACACAATGAATGTATATAATTTACAATATTATAATTTACGCGACCAAAAATGAAATTAACTGTAACGTAAACTGCATCCCAAACATTTCAAATATAGTTAGTAACATTATAAATCACGTAGTTTATGTACTTGATGATTAACAAGACAACTGAAGCAAAATTGGTAAAGTTATCAATTGCTTTACATAGGCTTACCAACGTGTTCATCTTCACTCATCTTCCAACCTGAATCTCGAGACCCAAATCAACTCTGATTCACACGATTCTCGATTCCCTACGTTCTTGACTAACCCTACAACAATCCCAAACACCAAAATCAATCTAAACCCACACTAAGCCACCTAAATCCCACCAAAACCCCAACAATCACACTCAAAACCCTATTTCCGACCACCACCCCTCCCGACTCAAATATCTCCCAATCCGCTCCACCTCACTCACCCCCGAACCCCACATCTCGAACCTCACGTAATTCCCGACGCAACAAAACAAACCTCATCCCAAAACTCCAACCCAACATCAAAACATTCCCCTATCAATCAACCCAAGAAACACATCTCAACACAACCAAGACTCCAAAATCCAAACTATTCCCTTTTCCACTTCCTCAGTTCCTTGCAATCCTAAACTCCTCATCCAATCTAAACCGTAGATATAAATCTAATCCAACGGCAATAAATCTCTCGTTTCAAATAAACTCCATAATCCGTGTGCTCACAAGTTCAACCAATCACAGCTCTCCGTTTAGATTATTCACTTCGTACATTTACTCCACTATTTAAACCTGCATTTGTTTATCATTTTCTTCACCAAAAACTAAAATCCCCAAATCAATTTCTTTTTAAAATAACTAATTTCAATTTTCTTACTTCTTTACTCAATTCTAAGCTTTAGTTTGAAGGTGTAACAATGGCGGCAATTGAGGAAACGATTCCGGTGACGATCGAGCAAGAAGTTGTTTCAGCTCCGGCAACTGAAGAATCGCCGGCGAAGGAAGAAACCGCCGGAGATGCCGGAAAGGTGACGAAGAAGACGAAGGAAGCGAAACCTAAGAAAACATCAGTGAAGAAAGTTAGGAGTCCTCCTGCTCATCCTCCTTACGTTGAGGTAGATTCTAATTCTAATAGTTTCGATTATATTAATTTGATTTCGATTGAAGTTTTATTTGATTCATTAATGTGTTCTTGATTTGATTCTATGAAGTTTTTCGATGTTTCTTCGTTTAATTTTGCTTGAATTGCGCTCGATTAGATGTGATTCTGGAAATTTTGATGAATTTATGAATGTATTTTCGATTGATTTTGTTCGAAATTGTACGAGTTCACCGAATTGTTGCTGACGCAATTTTAATGGCGGAAATTCAGATGATTACGGAAGCATTGACGACATTGAAGGAGAAGAACGGATCAAGTCAACACGCGCTTCAGAAGTTCATCGCAGAGAATCACAAGAACCTTCCGTCAAACTTCCGGAAGCTTCTTCTCGGCAACTTACGTAAGCTTGTTGCTTCCGATAAGCTCGTCAAGGTCAAGAACTCCTACAAGCTTCCTTCGGTTCGTTCCGCTTCGAAACCTGCTGTTGTCAAGGCTAAGCCAGCTGTTGTTAAGCCGAAGAAAGCTGCAGTGAAGCCAAAGAAGGCAGCCGCAGCTGCAGTGAAGCCAAAGAAATCCGCTACCGCTGCTGTGAAGCCGAAATCTGGTAGAACTCGAACTGTAGCCGCCGCTGCTGCTGTAACTGCCAAGGCCAAGGCGAAGGCGAAGGCGACTAAGCCAGCTTCGAAAGCAAAGGTTACTGCTGCTGCTGCGAAGCCAAAGGTTACTGCTGCTGCTGCTGCGAAGCCAAAGGTGGCTGGAACTAAGCGAAAGGCGGCTGCTGTTGTTGTGAAGCCAAAGGAGAAGGCTGCTAAGGTTGCCAAGACAACTACTAGGTCTACTCCTTCTAAGAAGGCGGCTCCGGTTGCTAAGGTAGCTAAGGTTGCTAAGGCAGCCGCTCCTAAGACCGTGAAGCCGAAGAGTGTGAAGAGCGTGAAGTCGCCGGCGAAGAGAGCTATGCCTAGGAGAGGGAGGAAGTAAAAGAGATGATGATTGTCTAGGGTTGTTGATGATGGAAGGATAGTGATGAATGGTTTATGAATGTACATTTTTTCGATGTGTTTTCGCAATTTCGAAGTTTTAATGATTAGTTATAATGTCTTGTTGTGTTGATCTTAGTTTTTAGGCTGAGATTAGTATGAGTTTGTAAGAATCTTAATCAAGTTATGAGATATAATATAATTCTAGGGTTTCAAACTTTCAATTTCCAATTGTTCTACCCTCTTTCTCCCCATTTTCACTCTTATGGATTCAGAGGAACAAATTGATTGCTTACAAATCCTGTTTACCCTCTTTCATCTTGTATCTCTGGTGTTTACATTTCTGAAATTGGTAGTCCATGCTCCGAATCATTCACTTTGCCTTGTTGATGTTTGATTAGTTGGATCTTACATGATCTTACATGTGTGGGTAGTCGATTGTACTCGATTTATTGGACTTACCTTGTTGATGCGTGATATTGTATACTCCATATCTCTTCATGTTATTTGTGAGGAGAATGCCGAGGATTGTAGTCCATTCGTCTAAGATTGTTGTATTCTTGTATGTTTACGCGTTTGGAAATTTGTAATCAACAAGTTTAGAGAATTAGAGATTTAGAGCTAAACTTGCTGATAATACTGAACACAAATCTTCAAATGAATTACTCATCTGCAGTTCCATTTACTTGTTGGAATGTTCTTTTCTTTTAAATTCAGAAATTCCTCGCGCACTTCTTCATATGGTTGTATAACACGAAGAAGGCAACTAGTTCTGTCCTAATGGGCAACCGTATTATGTTTGTTACATGTTACATTCATTCCATGTGAGGTCTTTTATTCTTTCAATGTTTGTTTCCGTTCTCTAATAGTAATCAACTTAGGCCCTTTGCAGTTCCATTTGATTAAAAATCTTGCTTCCATTCGTATAGCGACTTGTCAAAATCACCATTACCCTTCATAGGCATTAACTTTAATGTGAAGTCTTCACGTCTTCGATGCTTCTCAATGTTTGTATGCTTATTAATCAAGTATTTTCTTTTTGTTCATAGGTATTTTTTGCTGGAGGCTGTTTACGAGTTGCGCAGGCCATGTTTGAATTACAGCAACAGGATTTGGGAGAAGGTAATAACCCATTTCATGATTACTCTGGTATTTTGTTATTCTTTGGTTGCTTATAGGTTTATATTAAGATTAAGATTCTGATTTGTTTGTCTGGTATTCTCTGTCTTCGTGATTTCGGTTTTTATTTGAAAGTTTGTGATGCTGTACCCTGAACCAAAAAGGTTATTCCCTAGAAATTTGGTACTGAATTTTGAAAATTTAGAATCAATGCGAAAGCTGAAGTTTTAAGAATATTAACATCTGAGCTTAGCTCGAGTCCATTGTTCATTGTCACTGGTTAAGCTTGTCTTTCTGCTATCTACAATTTTGTCCAATTGCGCACTGGAAAAGCACGCTACTAAACATGCTTTATTGATCTAGACACCTCTTTAAAGGGCGTTGCAGCTGTTAAATCTTAATCTAATCAGGTTAATGTGCTTGATATACATAACACTTCTAGTAGTGCTTCACCTAAAATGTTCCATGTTTGACGGTTTAATTGCAGAAAGAGGGGCTCAAGGCAGTCACAGTTTGCATCCTTTAGGAAAACTGCTCTCATATGTTGAAGGCTGTAAGCTTCTGGTATCATTTTGATCCTTCAATTCTCATAATTGAATATTTAAGTTCCTGTTGCACATTCAACCTTGAAGGTGATGACACAATGTCTTTCCAAGTAGAGCCATCTTGGCACGCTGGGTTAGGGCTCGTGTAAAGTTCATAAATGTTGTCTGCGTTTTCATTTAACGCTCCCACCATCTTCAAACACTTGTACTCTTCAGGATCAATAAGTAGGGTTTTTTCTCTGTCTTTCCACCCTATCAACTTTAGAAAATCAAAGATGTTAGTCTTGACCCGCTCCCTCTTCTCCCCCCACTCCCGTGAGACTGGCCCATATAACTGGGTCCGACTGGACCAAACAGGTTCGCCCCGACAAGGGTCATGTTATCCTCTCCCATAATGACACGACCTGTCGATCGACCTGGTGCAACTGTCTTGATAATTATATTCACCCAGATAGATTACTTAACATGCTTGATATCTGAAATTTAGACTGCAAGATTTGTCTTTACTTCTGTCTAAAGTAAACTTGGCTAAAGTGTTCAGTTGTTGCATTTTCAAAGTTGCCTGATATGCAAGCAATCATAGTATCATACACACACTGACAGTCTGACACAGTGACACATATGGAGTATTATATTAATATGCTTGCAGTTCTGGTTTTAGCTGGAAAAGAATTTATTCATAATTTATTTCTGGTGGTGGGAATATTTTCGACATGGTCTTTAGTTTTGCCTAGTTTTTGAATCATGACAATTATCAGAAAGAGACGGTACCTTTGGCGGACCTTCCAGAGCATTTGTGCAATATAACCGTGCTTGGTCTACTAGTTGGCAATAGGTGTTAAAAGCATTTGCAAATCTTTTGTGAGATTTTAGTTGTGATCTTACCCTGACACCTCTTCTGCAATAGATTGCCCTCCTGCATTGGGAATATGTTCAGCATATATAAGTCCTAATAAGAGATAAGGGTATTCTGCTTGTGCAGTTTAAAGCAAAAATGACGACTAAAGAGACAGAGGGATGATACATCTCGCTAACAGTTATAGAGACAATAATATAGTCAATCATCTCGTAGATCTTTAGCATTATGAATACATTTAATTAAGCATTGTGCATTTTTTTTTTGGTTTTTTGTACTGGGATTCTGGAATTTTTTTTGCTCTCTTGTAACCTGGAGAATTCTAATGTTCCTGCCATATTTTTATCTCGATCTCTCTACTTTTCAGGAAAGGAAATGAAATCTCTTCTCTTGCATATATAAGCAGACTTCCAGTTTTTAAGCGTGATTTATTTGATGCAATGCGTGCTTAGAAATTTAGAGTGATAGAAAGTGATTGTTCCTTCTTCTAATGGTGCAAGTCTGGTCATTCAATGTGGTTCGTGACGTAATTTTCATTATGGGTCATTTGAGAACAGCATTTGTTTTGCTAACTCAGGAATCAGGATGCGTGTATCAGACACCCTACCTGTATTTGTGTTGCTGGTTAACGATCACTCTTTCAGTCTTTCTAAAGTATCATAAGACATGATAGGAAAAGGTAAGTGTGGGTAATCTATGGGATATGCTTACCTTATCCCTCTAATCACGGATAAATAGGCATCACATACGACCCCCACCAGCTCTATTCTGTAAGGTCTTCTTTTCTTGATGGTTGCTTGCTCTTCGTCTCCATCTTCTACTTGTTCCCAATAATTTTCTATCACTGTTCCATCAGCAGCCACCTGATATCCAGGTCCCATGCGGTACCGTTTACGATGAACATTCCTAGCCATGGTTATGGTCTGCACAACAAAGGGTAGCCAAGAGAGGGTGCCGTCCATGATTACATCACGTCCCTCGTTCAGTGCAGTAACAAGTACTGAAGATGCTGCGTCTGTAGATGATTGATGGACCTAATTGAAATATAATCTTATAATTCTTACTGCAATAATCTAGTATACTCTTAACACAAAATTAAGAAATACTCCCTCTGACTCAACAGGTTCTTTACGTTTGTTTTAAATTTTGTGAGACGGCTTTTGAGATAACTGTAAAGAACCAGTTGAGCCCTAGGTAGTAATGAGTTGATAGTGGTTGTTGCCTAGGTTGTGTAGCTGGTATTCAACTGTTTTTTTTTTTTTTTTTTTCCGATGATCAGTTTCTGTGAGTTGGGCTTTTTCCCTTTCTGAGTTCCAAAAATGTGGAATATGGAACTGAAGGTTGTGTCTCATATTGTCAGATGCAAATCTATTCTGTAGTGCAAGAATAAAACGGACGAGCGCCATGTCATGTCAGATAAGTAAGCTCATGATTTCTAGGAGTTTGGTTCTCATTGATTACCGTCTTTTTAGTCTTTTAGTCATTCAATGCAATTTACAGACAATTTTCATTATTGGTGTGCTGGGAAAAGCCTTTCACTAGCACAAGTTAAGAGTAAGCATATTTGATCTCCCTTTATACTGCCATTTGTAGGAGCTCTTGAGGCTTGAGGGCATTTGGGTACGCTAGTGTTGCTTACTATTGTGCAGATAGTCTAGGTGTCGCCTCAAGAGTAGCGGTCTCTAATTCTTAGAACAATGACAGATATGTGGCTGAAGGAAGAGTAGAAGATACAATTACCAGTTCTGCTGTGTGGACCGCATCATGATGGCACCGTGAGCTAAGAGCCCTATAAATGACATCTGATTCTTTAAAAGCATCTGCTTCTATTACCACTGCCTGCCCTGATGCTTCTTGCCAAAATGGTCTGCATGGGTGACCAACATCACGAGGTCAGTTAAAGCTGCGCCGTTAACTTTTGATTCTGCTGTTCATTGGCAGTGGAAGTGCTGTGTAAACTGGTTCCTTCATGTTTATTTATTTATTTGTTCGGCTTAATATTGCTTTAGTTATCAGCAATCAATCGCGAAAGTGACTGTTTTACAGGCGTAGATTTCTGCAAAGAAAAGGAGTGCCCCTTACTCTATGAGGATGTCTTTAAGGACAGTGCTTTTCCCAGCTCCCATTCCGCCACCCATGAAGAGGAGTACAGGGCTTCTGTCCTTGAATGCGACCGGAGCCATTACATCAGTGCATTCAGACTCATCAATCTCTGGCTTAGGTTGAGCCAGCCCTATTGCTTTCATCTCTTCTACCAATGTGGTAAATACTCTGGCTACCTTCAAGTTTTTCGTTACCCTTTCAAATCTTTGCTCCCTGATCTCATTATATCACAAGAGAAAAAAAATCATTTCTGTCTTTTGGAAAATTAATATTTCTAAATTATGATTTATTTTTGTTATTGGCCGTCTGAAACATTCTCTGTGTTTACGACACAGGGGTAAGATTACGTACATCCCATTCTTGACGTAAATGGAAAGGATCCTTGCTTGTTTGTAACATACCTTGATGCAGCGAGCAAAATATTCTTGAGCTTCTTCTTAGGCTCGGGTTCTGGTCCTAACAGCACCTAAAACACACATACCATTCCAAGATTAACATCATCTCAAGTATTTAGCATCTCTTTTTTGAACTATAATTATTCTGTTAGAATTCTCTGGATTATGATTATGACCTGTGTAAGCGCAATGTCTGCGCAACTCCAATGGAAGGCAAAGTAACTGAGTATACAACGTTCAAATTCTTCGACAAGCTTGATGAAAAGTGAATCTCCGTCTGGCTCGTTGGAGAAGAAAGCGTATATATTTTCCTCACATCCTTCTCTTTTGTTTATGTAATCAGATGCTAATTTGCATATCTGTGGGCATTGTCTTCTGTCCGAAAATCCTAGCTGCCTCGCTGTTCATATGCAAAAAATTACGAGTCATTGAACCAACAAAATAATTCCGTTCAAATTGTTCTAAATGGTAAAAGATTATTGAATTACCTACATAATGGGCAAAACGTTCAAGTTTTACCCTTTTGTTGCTATCAAATTTTATCCCAGGGACGAGTTTTTGATTCCGAACATTACGTTGTTGGTAAAACGATATAATACCAGCAATTAACAAGCCAACGGTGGCAACAATGAGGATTTGGCCGAAGGTGATTATGCCATAACATTGTGGTTCGTCTGACGGATTATTAGGCTTAATGGGAAGGGTATCATTTACGCTGGTTGTGATTAGTGTTAATATTTCCATTGAAAACGAAAATGCATTGCAAGACGAAACGAGTACGAGGATGAGGTGAAACAATATATTTGATGTATTTTTTTTGTTATGAGAAGATGTTTACCTTGCTGCATTTCTGTGAATGATATGCCAAGGACAAAATTGTTGGATTTGAGATGATTAGTGGAAAAGATCACTCTTTGCCATCCAATTCATTTTAATTTGTTTGGGGTTAATTGTTCTTTTAGATGTCTGACAAGTGTGTTGTTTTCGGTTAAATTTTTCTACATTTTTGTTTATTTATAATTTGAAATTATTTTGGATTTATCGTTTTTTGATGGGTATTCATATTTTCAGGGGCGACTTTGTTTGCTCCACGGGAAGTAATGTTGGGAAGTAGTATTGACCGAGACTGGCGAGAGAGACTTCCCTGCCGGGGCATGATGCCTACCTTGTGATAATTTCGTGCTTTTGTGGTCACTGGTATAGGTGGCGATTTTAGTTGAATTGAGTTGATGTTACATTATTTTGATACGAGACCATCGCAATTCTCATGTAACTAATTATATTTCCGAAAATCAAAATGATAAATTTTTATTATTATTGCACGACTCAGACGGGTTTCAAATAAATCAGAAGCCGCTACATCGGCAATGTTCAACGAAGATCACCATATCAAAATTGTCTACCGGGACACCTTGGATTTGCCATTTTGCAGGAGTTAATTTCATGTTGCTGTTCTTTTAAACTTCTTGTTACGGAAAAATGTCATCATAAACTAAGAATACATCGCGCTTTCCATCAACAACCAACAAATCAAATCCCTCTCAGTAGTAAAATGATTTTTTTTTTTTTTTGGTGTTGACCAGGAATATTCCCTACCGATACCTGGTGTAATCTCCTCCGTAATACCGAAGATAACTTAACAAGCCAAACCCCTCCAAATTTCGCTTTTTTTTTTCATTCGCAAGAGTTAGGAAGTCGGACTCCCACCAACCGGTGTTCGAGAAATCACAATTGAATTATGAAATCCAAACAAGTCATTTATTTCAATGAAGAGCCATAATACCAGATGACAAGATTTTCAGAATTCATTGGTACAATTTGTACCATGAATTAGTCCCATACTCAGGATTCTATCCAGAGGAGAAGAGACAAAGATGCATAAAACAAGCACCTAAATTTTGCAATGATTAAAATACTAGTCTTTACTTCTTTTACCTCAAAAAATTGAATTCCATTTTCTCAAAAATTATGTCAATATCATACCGAGATTAGTCAGTAAATAATAATATTCACTTCGAAAAATTTAACAATATATATATACTAGGTTTGGTGCCCGGCTACGCCCGGGCTACTTTTCTTTACCATTTATATTTTATTTTCTATGAAATATATGATTCACTAATTTTGGTTCACCTCTCCCCCTGTTGGGTGCCCGACTACACGTTCACCTCTCCCGCCGTTAATATGATTACTTTCATCCCATGTTAATACTATTATTATGTTCATTATTTATTCGGTTACTGTTGTTTGTATAACTACTCATACTATTTTTACGGTTAACCCGTTAGTTTTATCAAACTCATATATCTAAATAAACTAATAATATTTTCTTAAAATCGAATTGTTAGTTAATTTTTCTTACTCTCCGTTGTTTCTACTGTAACTTCCACTACTTGTGTTGTCACTACTATTACTTTCACTTCTCCCGCCGTCATTATTTTTTCTTTCACTACTCCCGCATTTATTATTGTTGATTTTACCACTCCCATTGCTGTTACTACGACTTTCACTACTCCCGTTTCTATTATTGTTGCTTTTACTACTCACATGGGTACTCACATGGGTGGTTAAATAAATTTGAAATATTAGATTAGAATATTATTTAAGAGTAATAATTATTATTTACTAATTAAATTACAAATCTAGTGAATTATGAATTATGAAATATATTATATTTTTTGGAAATCTGAATTATTTTAATAGTTTCCAAAATATAACATATATTTATATATTTTAAGGAAACTCGTCATATTCTAATATTCTCTAAATTTATACTTTTAACCAAAACTATATAATATTTACATTGAAGTCCCTTGTTCAGGTCCATCGCACAGTGCTATGATTAAAAACTATATAGTATAATTAATTTGTATAAATTTATTTAATTACATTCAAGTCCCTTGGTTTCTGGATTTAATATATAGTATTGATTGATATATATATATATATACATGTTTAATTATTCTATTTTAACTTGATAAATGATCGATGACGTACAATTCATAGTCACATACATACTTCATAGTAAACCTTCAATAACTTAAACATGGCATAATATAGATAACGACATTTTACAAAGATGCTTTGATAGTCAATGTGTAGTGAAGATTGAAGACTTATTACTTGGACAAATTTAAAAAAAAAAAAAAGTTCAAAAGTTTAATGGTCCTTTAATTAGCATGACTTCTTTTATTAATTAAAAATTGCATTTTACGCCTTTCCAAAATTCCAAGCAAATGTTCACATTTTCGGATATTATTATTGCATGCAAAGACCAAAATCAATCAATAAATAAATTTACATAAAAGCAAAGAATGAATGGAGTCTAAGGGCAAGTGTTCACACTTCTACAAGCTAACAATAATGGTTGAGGGAAAACAACATACAATAACATACATTATCATCCAATGACTCCTGCAAATTGCGAGGTCAAAGAGATCGGATGCATACAACCTTGACCTTGTGTGTTCGTTATTAGGAACTGTTTTTGAATAACCCAAGATAAAAATTGTGTCAAGAGCTGCATCATATCGAAGGACTTATATTTCACAATAGAAAGAAGTGAAACCACTTCATCATATGATGAGATTGCAACGGTATAAATATATACTTTTTCTATACCAGTTAGTAGTTTACGTTTGCTTTGATTTTTCCTACAAGATAAGATAAATGTAAACAATTGATTGAAATAGAGGGAATATTTAATCAAAGTATACACAATCTTACCACTTTCAGTTGGCCGAATGAGATTATGATATGAACTCACTTGTTGATGAAATGGATACACTTGCAATTGAGCTAATTGTGTAAAATGCTAACCATAATAATATGCACAAACAGGATGTTCGGTAACAAAGTATGAACCTTCAAGAATCATGGTAACCGGTAACGTTGAGGGGAATGAAGCCTGGTCCGAAATCATCCACATAACTTAAGGAATGATGTCGTACCAGTCGACATTCCCCTTAACCATTCATAGACGAACCAAACAAGATCAAGAAGAGCACCAATTCATAATAAAGAGAGCGGAAATGAGAATGAGAATGAGAATGTGAAATGAAAATGAGAGTTTTGAAGTTATTCTCCATGCATTATAACTCCAACTTATAGAGGGACCAACCCTTTAATATTAATTTTACATATTTATTTATTTTTTAATTATATGTACGTAAACTTAAGAATATGGAATATGATGTGTGGAATATAAAAAAAAAGGTTTGTTGTTTGATTTTGTGTCACATGAAATTGATTTAAAGTCTACTTTGTACAGCACCTCCAAAAATGCCCTATTCAGTATTCACACACAAAAGGATATATTTTGGCATTATTTAATATTTCTGCATGGCAATTTTGCTTTTTAGTTTGACTTGTTAAATCTTTTAATTAAAAGTCAAATAAAATAGAGTAATTAATTATGTGATTATACTATTATAGATGTGAGGTCAACTTATAAATCATGTTTAATTGGACAATGCATCTCAATTCTTACTAAGAATGCTTAATAATCATATTTAATTTTTGTTTGCTTTAAGCAGCTTTACTTGAAAACTGAAAAAATGAAATAAAAATGACGACGTAGACCTATTTGGAGCAATAGCTAGTTTCCAACTCAAAGCGTGAAATAATTTAGTAAATAACATTAAAACGATAAAACATTCATCTTGATCCCGCTAATCTTTCTTGTTTTTGGTGAATAAATATAATCTATTAACTTTTTAGAGCGAGAGCTATTTCAATGAAGTATTATATTTATATACTTTGTATAATTTATATATAAATTTAATCTGCGAACTTGTGTGAGACAGTTTTACATAAAAAAAATACTACTCTATGTATATTTAGTCTTAAGTCTTAACAATACAGAAAGATTTCGAACTCAGATTATAAGTACTATCCAATATCGACATTAACGTCACTAAATTAGATAACATCTATATATATAAGCATATTGATCATTGTTGAAGAATCAAGAACATTGTTATTGTTATTCTTCACGTAAAGAATAAATCTTTGGTAGCCACTATACTAAAGAGGTGGAGACAGAAGATAATGTGAGATAAATACAGAATATAATTTGATGCCAAGCTTAACTTCCAAGTTTGATTCATGTCATATAGGTCACCGCGAATATTACTCCGACTTTCATATTATTTTACATATTCGTGTGAATCGTGTCAGCTATTTCAATATGAATTATAAATCCCAAACTCTTATTTATGATATATATAAATTTATGACCTCCCTAAAAAAAAAAAAAAAAAATTACCACCACTCACAACCGATTAAATAAAGTTAAAATAAAGGGCTTGTGAGTGGTAACAACTAACAAACTCGTAACAATAATTACAACTCAATAAAGACTTGCCAATTATAAATATAATTCAACATTTTCAGTCTAAAATAATATACAAGAAATTTTAGTTAAATAGTGAATCATTCCAACAACCTAGTTACGGAGTATTTATTTATTTAGATTTAGGAACTCTTAGGGGGCTAGGGAGGCATTTTTTGGTGTCCGTTTTCTCTCCATTTCCTCAAAAGAAATGGAGAGGCAAGTTCTTATCAATGGTTCGGATCGTATTTTCACAACATTTAACGGTTCTAAATTTACGTATAAAAATAAAGGAAAAATAGGAATGAAAGGGGAAATTAGTATTTAAAGAGATTGTGAGAGGAAATGGAGAGAGGAAATGGAGAGCATCCATTTCCCATTTTTTGGGCCCTATAATTTCCTTCAATAAATTTTCATACTTTTAAGTTGTACTATATCATGAGATTCTTATGTGTCTCCAATCTCCATCCACCCCTTTAGCCAATAAATTAAAGACACCTCAGGTTTGCTTCATTCTTCATAGAAAACACAAAGTGTAGTGCAAAATTGCAAATGTGCAATAGCAAGGTCAAAACGCGTCAAATACATAAACGGTGTGTCTAGAGGGTGGAAAGGAGCCGAGTTAAGCAAGAGGAGCCGAGCCAAGCATAAGCTTGCCTTGCTTGGCTTATGCTCGTGAAACAAAAGAATTTCGAGCTCAGCCGAGGTTAAGAAAATTGAGCTCAATATCAAGTTTACAAGTTTAAACCCTAACTCGAGTCGAAGTTGAGTCAGAGCCACTCGCGAATTTTTTTAGGTGATGAAGTTCTTGAACTGAGCCTGAACTCAATTTTTAATTGAGCCAAGCTGGAGCTCAAGTTACTCACGACTCACGAGCTGTCTCGTCTCATTATTACTCCTAATTAAGTGTGTAGATACAAACGTTACACACAAATGCCCATGCATAGAATTATTTGGGCCACATAAAATTCAACACCCAATTATTAAGTTTAGAAAATCCTAAAATTCATGAGCAACCCATAAACAAGATTGTTGTTGCCATGGTTTCAGTGTCATCCCATGATTGCACAACACAAAATCTCATTGACGACACACCATATCCGTCACAAATGAAGACGGATACCATTTCCTCTCATAAAATACCCATGAGATGTGAGTGGGGGAGCACATGGGGGGGTGCCCACCTTGTCCCCTCTACCCATTTCCTCTCACAAATTACCCGTTGCAAGATCCGACCCGTCTTCAGCAAGACTTTTTGATTGCACAAAGCCATTCCTGCCCCATACAACTAGCTTGATTGTAGCACAAGTGAAATCTATTGTTTATTTTCTTTACTAATTTTTGCATAACATGTTTTTTGGGTCTCTTTCAAAGTTATCTCCAAATACAAACCCATTTTTTCATCATTTTTTTAACCACCATGGTAAAAAAAAAAATGCTCCGTATATAAAAAAAAATGAACTTTAATTATGAAACATCATTTCTATTTTTCATAAAAGATTATACATATCAAAAACAGTTGGTCGCCTGTTAGACCGTTGTACATCGTATAACAAATCTCAAATGCTTATACAACTCATTTAATGATAACAATGAGGTATATAGTGTAAGTTGTCATAAGGTTGTTATACGATATACAACGATCTTATTTGAGAATTTTTGGATCGACAAACATTCTAATTTCAGAGGAAAGAGCAGCAGATGCAATAATATAATACACACTAATAACAATGTGAAATTGCCAACTTGAGATGTAATTCCAGGAAATTAAACATATAAATTTAAAAAGACATGAAACATATCCATAATGATCTAAAATCTAAATAGGAGTAGCACATGTAGTTCTAAAATGACCTGTTTGATTGCACCGGCTACAATGGACAATACGCTTCACAGGGCCAATACGGTCATCTGGCCTTGAACGCTTTTTTCTCGGACGAGGGGGTGGCCGAAGTGACTTTGGAGGGTTCATAACAATCTCAGGGGTACTATTGTCATTACCCTCGTTCCACATGGTCTTATCAGGAATCGGGTGAATCGTCTGAGAATAAGCCTTCCTATAGGTAGCAACTGTGAAACAACTCTCTGTAAACCTATGAACATTCTGTCTACAAGATAGTAATGCTGCCACCGCGTGGGAACAGGGCAACCCATATGCTTGCCACCCGTGACAAAGACAACAACGGTTTCTAATATCGACGATATTTGTCGAGTCATGGGATATAACTTCAAACTCAGCCTCATTAGCTCGAAGAACTTGAAAACCTCGAGCGAGCTCTATAGCTTCTGCTACCTGTTTCTCTGCATTTGGAACTAATGTACTTGTCCACTGCATACTAATCTCACGCCGTTCATTAAACCAAGTCATTAACTGTCTCCTTATACTTTCCATCATTTGTATAATGGGTAAGCCAGAGGCTTCCGAAATCCAATTGTTGATGGATTCATGTATATTGGCTGTCAAATGGCCAAATCGGGTTCCCTCAAAATAGGCTGTAGCCCACAAGCGAGGTGGGAGCCGCCTGATCCAATAGGCGGCATCAGGGGAGATTTCCTCAATCTCGAGAACTTTGGCCTCGTACTCAATGACTGTTAGAGCATGAGCGGCTTCCCATAGGAGGTTGACTAACAGCGCGTTGTTGAACTCCTTTTGGAAGCTTTCACTAAGATGGTTCATGCAAAACCCATGAAAAGCAGTTGGAAAGTTCATGTCGACACCATCTACTATACCCTTGTTTCTATCAGACAAGATAGTTAGTCTCGGCATATTCTCAGTGTTTAACTCAAGTAGATTATGCAATTCAGAGAGGAACCACATCCAATTGTCTTCGGTTTCTTCATCAACCACACCGAAAGCTAAAGGGAATAAAGCCCCGTTCCCATCAAAAGCAGTAGCAAGAAGTAAAGTCCCCAAGTATTTGCTCTTTAAGGCAATCCTATCAAGTCCCAAAAGAGGACGACATCCATTAAGAAAACCATAGATTGATGCCTGATATGAGACAAACAATCGTTGAAAACAGTTATCCTCAGGATTGCCATAAACTTTAGCTATACTTCCAGGGTTTGTACGTTGAATCTGCTGAGTATATAGAGGCAAAAGGCGATAACCTTCCTCGAAAGACCCACGAACAGCAGCCATAATGCGTTCCTTCCCCCTCCAAGCTTGTTTATATGATAAAGCAATCCCATGAACTCTGTGAATCTCTTCCAATATCTCTTTTGGCTTGTAATTTGGGTTTTCCCTAAGCCTTTGTTCAACGGAATTCGCAACCCATTGGACAGTTGCTTGCTGATGGCCAAGATGGGTTAACCCATTACAGTTGTGCTGGTTGTTTAGGGTTCGGATTGTAAATGTAGGAACACCAGGAAGCTTAGCAGCATGGATCCTCCAAGGACATCCCTCAGTAGCACATTTAGCAGTGAAACGGGTTTTATCGGATTTGACAGTTTGAATCTCAAAGTGAAGGGCGATGGCTGCGTCTCTGAGGGCTCTACGGCAACTTTGTACGTCGGGGAATTCTTGGCCCACGTGCAAATCATGGTTAGGAGCCGGAACAAGAGCTCGTGATTGGACAATAGAAGGAGATGAATAAATTAACTCAGTTCCCTGAATGTCAAACTCTGAAGAAGTAACAATGGCAGTCTCAAGGCTGCAGTCAAAATCCTGAACTTCTGATAAATTTAACTTATGAGTCTCATGTATATCAGCCAATTGATGATCATGATCGTCAACATTCTCACTATCTACCACTTGATCACTACCTTGACCTAGGTTGACTTCTTCCTCCTCACCCTCATTACTATATTCATCCTCTTGCTCATACTCCTCCGGCATACGCTGTTGTAGAGGTCTAACTTCATTTTCATCAATCTGACTAATAGTCAAATGATGGGTATGACCGTGGGCTAATCCCAAGTCATGTTCTTCCCCATTTTGACCTCCTAAACTAATTTCATCGTTCTCTCCTAAATCCAAACTATTTCCTGTCCCCAAATCATGATTTTGATTCAGAATAAAATCGTGATTATGAAAGAATCCATATTCTTGCTTCTGCACAATTGGGAGCTTCTGACTCGACCCGAGAACTAGATCACGATTGGCCATGATCACCTTCAAAGCGATTAATACATGGTGTATTCTAACAACCCTGCAAAAACAAGATCCACCCTCTTAAAATTACAAATTTTCCGAGATCATTTCCTCTTGAAAGTAGAGTCAATCAAGCAAATACAATTCTCGCTCAGACACCAGAACAACTCATGATTTACTCAACCAAATAACTAGCAAAGTCAAAACCTATGAATCATCAAACTAACAGCAAATTCACTAAAATCGCGACTTTTCATCAATCAAACACTAATTAGTCATAATCAAGACAACAACTTATAATAAAACCTCAATTAACATAACACAGACACAAACTAATGGTCAAAACCAAATTAATTGCCAATAACAGCCCTGCAAATATAAGAAGCACCCTCCTAAATTACAAATTTTTCGAGATTATTTCCTCTTGAAAGTATACTTCAAAAACATAGAAGCCAATCAAGCAATGAAATTCGTGCTCCGACACCGGAACAACTTATGATTTACTCCTCCAGTAACTACTAACTAGCAAAGTCAACATTTATGATTCATCAAACTAATCCAGCAGCAAATTCAAGAACTAAATCTACTAGATTATAGCAGCATGGCATATCATATGATGATCTAAGCACTCAAAATCACAAATTTTCATCAATTGAAACACTTATTAATCATCAACAAAACACAAATTACAAAACATCAATCACAAAACATAAACTATTGATCAAAAACACCCAAATTCAGCAAAAACAACACATATTCAATCATTAAAACCCTAATTAATCAACAAAAACTTACCAAATCAGCCAATTTCAAACTGGGTTCTACAAAAGATCCAAACTTTTTGAAAACCCACCTCAAAAAACACCTGAAAAATCAAAAAACAAACATAATTACCCATCAATCAAACAAAAATCGAAAGATCTGGAAAATTACTGTTTAAAATTGAACAATTTAAAAGGTTAATCATATATAAGTGTAACGGAGTTATTTGAAGATGGGTTTTTGGCGGGTATAAATTAAAATTAGAAGAAAGAGGAGAGAGAAAACAATTAACCTGGAAAAGGGTAGAAAAAAGGAAGAAAAAATTGAAAATTGGAAGGGCAAAAGGGCAATCCCTAATTTGAGAAAATTGGGGGTTTTTTAGGAACTGCGTTTGTATTAGGTTATTCTATGTCGATGTAATGATAAAGGGTATTTTTGGGTGATCCTTGTTTTTATTCTTTTTTTATTTATGGGTTCTCCAATTTACCCTTCTTGCTCATTTACTTTGAAATTGATTTGTGGTTTGTGCCTTTAAATAGTTTTTCCTATTTTTCTTTTTGCTTATCGAGGGCGGGTTTGGGTCAGATATGAGTCGAGATCAAGGATAAATTTTTAGTTCACCGGTAAAAAAGAGTTAACGAGTTTGAGATTGGTTAATGGGTGTGTAGGCACTAAAAATTTATTAAGTGCCGAAAATGACATTAATTAATTAATATGAGTTAATAATAAATATTTGAACTCAATTTAGTTATTTTGTCCCTTTTAAATCAAATTTGGGTCATTCTGAGTAATTCGGATCCAAACAAAAGCCAAATTGGGCTAAAATCGTAAACAAGCCCGATAAATGGGCCTACGACTGATGTGGGTCGATAGCACACCAAAAATAAACCTAGGTCTACTAACTGGGTAGTCAGCGGAAGTAGGGTCGATCTCCACAGGGAGGCAAGATATCTGTTCTATGTTCGCTAATTGGGTCACAAGTTCGGGGGTTGTAAAGGTTTGATTACTAAACTAAAGAGAAGGGTAAAGAGAGAAAAGCGAGAGAAATAAGGGAAGAGCAAGGGAAAGAGAGTAACTAGGACAGTCGGTTCGCCATG